>JAYRBW010145121.1:0-14779 GCA_036023295.1 Invenusta paracnida | reverse complement strand
GATATCATTAAATAGCACTCCTTTCATACTTTAAAGAAATTGTAATTTTAAATAATATCGAATTAATTAAAACTATTTAAATCCCAATAGTTAAAAAAAAACTAGGGGATACCCCTAGTCGGAAATTGTGTACCTTGAGTCAGGTTAAAAAACCACAACCTCGGTCGTAGTCGAGGTATTTTAACCTGCGACTTATTTTGATCACATCAAAAAAACTAGACTATAGAGTTTTCGACCATGGTCGTGGTAAAAAAACCTCCGTCCAGCTTTGATCACCTCACCCAAAATATTTAATTGGCTGGTAATGTTTTATCGTCATATTTCGTAAGAAACTAGCATTTTATGTTTTACTATTTGATTATATAAATGACATATTACCTTGGTTATAATTACTCTTCTAAAATAATAAGACACCAATATAGATCAAAAGTTAGAATTATCCGAAAATATCATTCTGGAGGCTGTAATAAGTTCACATCTACATTTTCCCCATTTCTGCCAGGCCTGTTATTAAGTACGTCATGCATACAATTAAATAATTAAAATAAGAGTGTATACAAGAGTATATAGAGTGTATATAAGAGCTCTCGTGTGTTCCTGCTGGCTTGCAAGGCATACTATATGTTTTTCTTTTAACTTCTTCTGCTCTAACACCCGATCATAGCAAAGTGACCATATTAGATAAAGATTAACATAGATGATCATTTAGTAATTGTGAAAATCTTTTGAGCAAAAGTGGGTGTAAGTACGCTCTAGTCTACAAGCGTAGATCGGTAGTATGAAACTCACAAAGTACTCCTGGTTATAGTTGGAATTGCGTCTATTACGCTCATATCTGTGGCTAAAGAATATGTAATCCTGCTTGGTTAACCACAAGATTTTCACATTTAAAATATGATTTACTAGTAAGAAAAACAAGAATTCGGTAAATTATTTTTTCAAAACGAAATTTATCTACTGCTAAGACTTCAAAAACCTTCTTGAACGTATAATGAACAATAAGGACGAATGAGAAAAATCTTTCTATGTATGCAGATGGAAAATCTGTGAATACGGTATTTTGGAGCCGATGATCGAGAATCTTTTTTTTAGCAAGTTGTCTAACACTTCATGTGTAAAGATGTATGTACAAATATTTCTACCTAAATTTATATAGCGCCACAAAATTTCAAACAATTAGCTCAATAAATATATCAAATAATAAGCAAAACAATCAAATTAAAAACGAGTTATATACCAATATAAATTATCATACTAATTGTTTGTCTATTTAAATAAATAAGATATTTGCATGGTGATCATCCAGCTCTATTAAAAAGTTATTTGAAATTCGATGTCATAACCAGTCGTTTTAGAATCCCTTCAGCTAAATCCTGTATCATTATTATACAAAAATACATTATATTGAATTTATACTTAAGTGTTAAATCCAATTTTTTGTCAATTTTTTTCTTTAAAATTAGTGGAAAATTCGGATTTCTCCGTAAGATAGCATACATTTTTACAAATATTACTTTTTGAGCTATTGAGCAGTAGTCTATGACAAATATATTTATATATATGTAGGTATATACCTAAATATGGTAAATAAATAATAAATTAATATAATTTCAAAATGGAATAAACTAATAGAACAAAATTTGCACAATAAAATATTGCACATTATATTATGCAACTATATAATAGAATAACTTTTGTATAATCAAATATTACGCTTTAGTATTATTTTCTTTTAAAATATATACTTATAGTCCATGAGCCAATGAGTATTTTTGTACCAGTTTGAGCAACCAAAGTTATTATACATCATTTTATTTAAAGGTGTTATACTAAGAATTTCATAAATGCATGATAACCTTCTGTACAGCGTAGCTTTCATGAGATACGGCCATTTTACTGATTTCTTATATTAAAAAATGGGATACATTTCTATGTTTTTGACCTAATTTTCGTGAAAACGAACATTTTAGAGAAAATACAACTATTATTAATATGTTTGAATATATTTATGCATATAATTTTGTTCCTCTAAGTGTTTTCTACGTGATACAAGTAAAATTAGATGGATAAGTCATACTATTTTATTTCTATAAACATTTTATCGGTTATTGTTTTATTATAGCATTTATTTTCTTTATTCTTTAAGCCCTTCTGACATAATTAATTTGATTTGTGAACGTTGCATAAATATATATCTTTATTATTATTTACATTTTTATTCCAGCGGAACTTTTTACGCCACATGCTGACCAAATGTGATTTGGCGTCGGCGAGTCGTATGACGTCGGGAAGTGGAATCATTTTCGGACTTGACTCGGTGATTAAGAGCATGCAGAACGCCTTCTTGCAGACAATGGTTGCCATATTAGGTAAGAGATCGCACAAATTGGTGTGTCGAACAGAACGAGGGACTTCTGTAAAACTGAATTTCATTTACGTACAACATGACAGAGTTGGTAATGATATTCTTAAACATTTATGGTAACAACATCTACAGAAACCAATAAAAGATATTTTATTAATTTTTATTAGATAAAAAGCATTATTACATTGAGAATGTAATTAAATTAATAACTAACTTAAAGAAACAGAAATAAATTATAATAATTATATTATTTAATAAATAATATTTACTATTTCATAAATACATTGTAGAAAATTTATAATTACACTTTTTTACAATTGATAATCACGAAAACTGAAGATTCTCTTTATGTTTCATCTTCAAGTTCGTTAAAATTTAATCACGGATATCATTTCTTACATTCGCTTTAAAAATTCTTTGAAGTGTTCTCTTACTCTTCTGGTTAACTTACCTAAATACGATCCTAAATCATGTATTTTTCATTATATAGTTATAAGTCTTGTGATTTTTCTAGTAAAATATACATAAAATTTAATAACATTTAAAAAATCTGAAATTAATAAATTAAGTAGAATGCTTGAACTTTGCATAGTCAATATCTTCATAATCACCATTATAATTGATCTAAATGTTTAGCCACATTGGTTACGAGAATTGGACACATTATTAATAACTTCCAGGTGGCTATCGCTATGCTTTGGTACCCGACGGACCAAACCGCCTTCGTATCGACAAGAACCTCTTTATTGCTTCTCGTGGGTCTTCCATGAAGCCGTTTCTTGAGCAGCTGTACAGCTCACAGATGGTACAAGACGTGAGTTCCTAATGAATTTCAAATGTTTTGAGAGTTTAGGATCGCCGAAATCAAACATGTCAAATATGTTTGTACATTTTTTGTTTCCCTATTTCAGCAAAGGGAATACATGTTTCTTATATTTTTGTAAATGATTCGTATTCTTTACATCACTTATATGTATTACAAAAATCTATTCTTAGAAATGCCACTTCGTATTATTGTATAATTGTTAATAATGTATACTTAATTATATGTAATAAATTTTAAAAATCTGGAGATTTAAAAATACTCAGAATTTCTCCGTTACTATAGAACAGAATTTGGTACCAGAAAATTAATTCCTTAACTTCGTATTTTCACTCAACAAATTCTCTCTTAGAAAATATATCGTAAGAAACACTAAGAGATTATTTGAACAATTATTCTTTTAGTAAAAATATGAATATTGTTGTATTATCTCTAAACAATTACTTCCTTTTTAAAGGTGAACTGAAATTTAAGTCGATTATGACATATCGTAAATTTTAATTGTTATATAAAAGATAATATACTTAATTTTATAGTAGAATTTTTCTTGAAATTTGATTAAAATGCATTAAAATATTTTATAACCTTTCACAGTGTGTTTGGTGTATAATGTAATTGTTATTATTTTTATACTTTAGCACAATAAAGCATTTTAACGGCATCATTTAAAAATAAAATTAAAGGTTAACATAGGTTTAAAATTTCAACTAATCTTGATTGCCATGATAATAAACGGAGAAAAACACAGTTATACGTGTTTCGTTGGTGATAACCCCCAAAGTGAATTAATATTATATAACAATATAGTTTTACATAATATAAGAAATTTTGAGAAACTAAGTCAAATAAAGTCAAACAAGGAGAAAGGTTGTGAACAAGGTTGTGTAAATTAAAAAAATGCTCCCTCTTACAATTTGGCATTTATCACAACTTAATTGTATTCGTTTCTCATAATTTCTTATTTTCTGTATAATTATTCGATTGTATTTATTCATTTAGGGTTTTGTCACCGAGGATAACCCACGAAACGCGGCAGACAGTTTTTTTAATAAGTGTTTTATTCTATTTATTTACATTACAATTACATTTTCCAGATTTATGTAACCCACGACATTTATTTTTACGATAAAATGGTATGTTTAGAAATAAAAATAAAACATTATTCTAATTTTTCTCAATAATCAAATATATTATTCAGTATTATTGTGGAATATATTGTAACCTTTAAAATGTTGACACATTATACAAATAATAGGTATTATTCGTATAGAAATCTATTTTTTATAAATCTATTTCTATTGTAATAAGAAATTCTATTCTAGTAAGAATTCTATTAATAAGTTAATTACAGCAAATTCAAAAATAGTTAATTTGATTAATCTATTAAATATTCCAATTTTATAAAATTTATGAAATTTTTTCCATTTAATGTATAGAAAATTAGACTTTGTGGATTTTTGCTTAAAACGTTAGACCTTAAGTACAAGTACTATAAATTTAATAAATTGGAGCATTATAACTATAGTTCACATATAATTGTTGGGGAGAGCAATCTACGTTGAACAAAACTTTCAAGATGATTTCTGTAAAAAAAACATTATGTTATGAAATGGAAATAGAACCATCTTAATGTGTTGAAAAACCCTGTAAGTGTTTTCTGTGGACCTCAATTTAAAAATCTTATTTGGGTTTGAGAGCCATCGGATATTTAAAGTGGATAGATGCCGTTGTCCATTACAAAATATATGAATAATGCAGCTTGAAGTTGACTTCATCCTATTAGTTCTAAATCTATTTTGACCCAACCCCTGACACTGCTAGTTTCTCATCTACCGCGTCACCTGTTTGAACGCCCGAACCCCCGTTAACGACGTATTCGAGGAAGCCTTGGGCCACTTTGATCCCCGTGCCTTGCGGAACACGACTTCACGATCGACGAGTGACCTTCTCTGTGCCGTACGAAAAGGGACAAGGAAGTTCTCCACGCATGGCCTCGAGAAGTTTACTAACTTCACCAATAAGGTGCCGACTATTTTGTTATTTGTAGATTGCCTATAATTTTAATCTGCTACTGAGTAGTATACCATCACTTCCCATTTGTATTTTCTCCTTGAATTATTATATTACTTAATTTTAATAAATAATAAAATGTACGTATTCCCATTAGGATAGATAATTATGCTTAGTTATTATTATAATTCTTAGCAATAATATTAATAGTACGCTTATACAGAAATATTTACATTTGGTTAAATTGTTTTGCGTTATTCTTTTTTATTTAAGCTTGTAATAAAATAAATACTTTATATTTAGTGTTTATCTCATTCATTAGGAAAAATAATATTGGTTTGTTAAACTAATATTTTTCGTTTAATTTTGCTTTATATTAATATTTTTTGTAATATTTTAAAGAAGTCTTATAATGGTTTTCATTTTATGACATTTAATCAAATAATTTAATGTTACAAATGTTGTATTTTTGTTCAGAAATTAAGAGTGACATATTTTTACATAAGTATAAATATTTAGTCTGATACCAAATTGTGGTTACCTACTTATTTTATTATTAAAATATTTAGCTTGTATAAGTAGAAACAATAATTTATCCAGTTAGCATTAAAACTATTCTGTATTTCATCCTAAGATTTGCACAAATTGAAATTATTTACTGAGTCCTTTGGAATTTATGAGTCAATTTTTGTACATTTTGATGTTTGATTATTCCTTCTTCTTGTTGTTTGTTCTAGTCGGAACCGATTTTCATTACATCCGTGACTCCTGTAAGCCCCAAGTCATTCCCTTCCCCATCCTCAGTATCTTTACCTCTCTAATCATTTTATTGTTGAACGTTTAACACGCAGAGCACAATAATACTCATTCATGAAATTAAAAGTCATGATTTTTTATTAATTATTGCTTTATATACATATTTCCTTCATATACTTTAACTATTAATCACGCTTTTTATGTGTAAATGTATATTTCATACTCATATAAAATATTTTTACCTCATAGTTAGTCTCATGAGTAACAGTTCTTCAACGTTGCTGTAACGTAGCTTTTACAGTAAAATTGTCTAATAAGATAGCATTACTATATTTATAGTTATTACATTCTAACAAATCGTAACATTATTATTTCACTTATATCAGTCTATTTTTACTTCCAACTTTGATGTCAAATTTCAATCTACTTGCACAGTGTTCCGTAGGTTATGGTTTCTCCGACCGGATGGACGTCTTGTAAATATTAGCGGATGCCATTTTTAGAAATACCTCAAGTGTGACCATTCATGGAGCAAAATAATAATGGAATATGCTTGGTATTTGTAAAAATAAATCTATAAAAACTATGTGTGTTATTAAATATTTCAGTTAGTTGGTTATGTTGAGAAGAGAGATGTATGGATATTTATTTATACAAGCATGCTCGTTTTCCAACTCAAATTGAGGACAGTTTACCAAATTTTTTAAATAAAAATGGTTAAAATGCATTTATTGTTTACATTACCACATCTCAATGGTTTGGACCTTCAAGGAAAGACAAGTTAAAACTAATGCAAATGTGCACCTCTGAGAGTGCATTTACAGACTCAGGCCATATTAAAATCATATAATTTCATGAAATATATTTCATTTCTTCAACTTAAATAACTAATTCTTCATTTTTATATTATATAAATTAATTTTTTAAACTTATTCACCGAGTATATGCAAAAGTTCCAGAATAGAAAATTCAATGGATATAATTTTGATATTTCCATTCCCAACAAAGATTTTTTTTAATAGAAAGGGTCACCCTCTCAGATGACTTACCCAATGTGTCCTTGAAGATAATATCTCTGACAAATTGAGGTCCTTGAATTCTATGTAAACGAATGCTGAATGTAACACACTAATGACTATAAAATTGAGGTCCTTGAATTCTATGTAAAGGAATGCTGAATGTAACACACTAATGACTATAAAATTGAGGTCCTTGAATTCTATGTAAAGGAATGATGAATGTAACACACTAATGACTATAAAAATGATATATTTCATTCCTTTTCTATACTAACGACTGCTTGCTAGTGGTTGTCAACAAATTGCGCATCATAAGAATTTAATAGTTTTTCTTTATGTTTGGATTGATATATTTCTGTAATCGCACATTTTCTTTGATTTATTTTAATAATAAATATTGCAAAGAACTTACACACCAGTATATCTCTGAGCTTATAAATGTTGCAGTGATAAAGTTTATATCCACTTTTACGGAACTTACTTATTCAGGTCTATTGCATCATGCACACAGAGACTTCACTTCATAACCTTCTATGCATAATACAGTTTAATTATTTTAATAATTAAAGAACATTATCTACTAATAAATTATTAATCTAGAATTGTTAGTCTTTCGTTGAGTTTATATTACAAATTAAATAGTTAATATAAATCGTGTAAATCTAATATAACGTTTTTAATGAATCTTATTTTTATAAGTAGAGAGCAGTATTCCACTAAAAATTATTTATGTACCAGAAAGTACTATATTGCGGAACACTGTGTTACAGGACAATGTTGCATTTTATATCCTTATGTGTTAACAATGTGTAATTCTTTCAAAAGTATGATCTACAGATAAAAGGATAATATTACGTCATCATTATTTTTGTAATCAAATAGTAGGATTCTATAACTCAGATTAAAAAAATGATTGTGAAAATAGGCTAATTAATAAATATTTTATTAAAACTTTAATGAATTCTTGTAAAATATAATATATACATATTAGGTTGTTTCGTTCGTAGAGAAAATTGCGATCTCGCTTTGCCGGGATGCATACACAAATCTTAATTAAGTCACCAGAGACTTAAACTAATCAATCGATAATAATCTCAATGCTACAACGCAAATCCATCGGTTTGTTAAAGTCAGGAGTATGTACCCGGGTTCGAACTTGCTACCTTCGGGTTTGAAGGCAGGAGTCTAATTGATTAAGATTTGTATATTAATCCCGGCAATACAAGATCGCAATTTACTCTACATTATTATTAATAGCGTGGTGATTAGCCACTCATATATATTATGTGTAATTTATAAATACAATTATAGGTTGTATAAGTCCATGGTATTTATGTTTGAATGCTAAGAATTTTACAAAAAATGGCTTATAATTTGCATACACACTGTCCTGTTCTATAGATTTTATATAACATTTAAATTTTAAGAGATTTTGATGGAAGATATAGATTGTTTTTTTAATATTGTGTTACAACCAATAGGTATAATATATTTATAATTATATTGTATCAATTTTGAATTTGTGAAAATCACGTATAATCAAGGTGAAACTTAAAACAAGCTTGGTGTTTAAATCTTTCCTTTTATTACATTATTTTAAATTAACAAGTTTAATATTTTTAATTATTAGTACCATCTACTTTTATTCAGCCGAGCTTGCAATAATGTCTCTATAACAAATTTACCTTCTTAAAACTTTCTTGTAACTTTATTAATTAAGAATATTGAACAAGTATATATTAATAACTTTATATAAATTCAGGTTTTTTTAGAATTAAACAGGATAAATTTGATATAACAATAAAGATGGAATTAGTTCATTATTACAAATATTGATTTATACACATTTATTAATTTATTATAAACTGAAACTATAAAATACAACTAAAGCGTTTAAGTTTGTTATTATACAGTTGCTTCAATGATCATCCTGTTTTGCATCATGCAAACAAATGATATACATATATGCAGTTTAACTAATATCATGGAAGCAAATACATTTATTTTCAATATTTGTTCTGTAATTCCTATTAAAATATTAGAAATCGTAATTCTTATTTTTGAGTAGTTAGATAACTTTTTATAAATATTGCTTAGTGGAATGTTAGTGTAAATTTATGTAGTTTAAAAAGATTTAAAATCTTGAATTTTCTTCCAATATGATTGTTTTTTGTATTTAATTTTTATTGATAGTTTTTATGTTTTGTTTATATATTATCGAATTTTTACATAAATATAACATCTTTTTCAGGTACGCGACTTGAGGCGAAGACCGAGCATTGAGAAGGTAATTTAAAAAATCTCTACGCTGCGTCCACACAGTTAGATTTTTTTCTAGTCGGATTAACATCCACATTATGTTATATTGCTTTGATTTTTTCTTCGACATTTTAGCGTGTTTTCAAATAAATGAAAAAAAGAAAGGTATTAAAGCTGTGCTCTATATTTATATATAAAAAACTAAAAGACAATAGCGCCATCCAATACATTAAAATTAAATTATGATAAAAGGAAGTAGGTTAAGGCTTGTTCAAGATTTGATAATTTTGATAATACCCGAAGTTTCTTCAAATTAAATCATAAACGAAAATACGTATTATACTTGCTTCAGGATCTGACTTGTTTATTATTAACAACACATTGCCTCTCTCTTTATATCACTCATCCTACATTCATACAATACAAACCACAAAAGATATGAACAGTCAATACATGTAGCGTCTATTGGAATGAGATGTCTTAACCACAGAGTCATGATTACTGTATGGTCTTAACAGTGACAACTAATACTAATGCATGAGTGTACATGAGAAGATATTGAATAATGGAACAGGGGTGAATAGAAATTACATGTAGGGCCGAGAACAATGTCCATAGTTTTGTTGGACGGCCGCTACAGTATTTTAAAATCGCTCTTGTTACATTTAGCATTAAAGCAATTTGTTTTACAAAACTGTACGATTGCACCAAATACATACAATTTGTTTATACTACAGATATACATTTATGCTACATGTATTTTAAGCCTTTAAAATAAAATGAAAAATAGAATTCTTTCGATTCGATTTCGACTAAAATTGAAAGTCGAATTGAAGCAAATTCTATTCATCTGGACGCATTTTTGACTACTTTTTTTAGTCGAAAAAAATCGCACCGTGTGGACACAGAGCATTATAGGCATTTTAATATAGTGTTTTGTGTTTTTCAGTTGAGCTTATATTGTATCAGTAACTAATTACTATACATTACTACTTTAAGCAAAATGTACAACATATTATTATATAAATCATTTTATTTTTCCAGCTATAGCTATTTCTACACACAAACCCGCATAATTACATATGTATATTAGTAATTATTAGTAATTAATAGTAATATTAGTCTTACCTTAAACTACAGTATTTAACATCTATTCGAATTCGAACTCGAATACTATTATCTGATTATTTTTCAATTCAATGTATAAAAATTCAGTCTTGTAAAAATGGACTCTTTTATGCAAAGAGTCAGTCAATGTGAAACTAATCACGGTTCTCACGGTCCAAGAAATTGCACATTCACGCAAGTAAACTGAATTGGACAATGGAGTAAAATATTAGTATACTTCCCTCACAGAAGCAGGAGTCATTTTTAGTTGGATGCCTCTGTAAGATAGATATCTTAATTATATTCACAAGAATAGGCTGGCGGCTACTTTACTTGATCATAAACTGACATGAAATCAATACATTAGGTTCCAAAAAGAATCATTAACCTAAATAAATGATGTATTTTACTAATTTATTGATAATTATTTATTTGTATAGTTACTATAACCTACAGTATAGTTGCAGATCAGGCAACATAATACTACTATGCTAACCGATAGCTGTGAGTCGTGTTCTATACTCAATATACACTGAATATAGCAGCCAACGTATGAATGCATAGTTAATTATTTGAATCATTTTGATAACACCTGCATTATCTTGTTTTTACTTAATATTCCTTTTATTCGTTAATTATGAAATCTCAATAGATTTAATCGTGTTGAATGGAGTGATGAGTTCAGATTTAGACTTTTGGTAAACGATAAAAATATGATAAACTTCTAGTAAACTTCTGATAAACGATATTAGTATTTGGAAGATAAAAGGAGAACGTTATAGACGAGATTTGGTTAGAAGATATGTCCAAGGTGGTGGAGGATCTGGGCAAGTATAGGGTGCTATTTGACAGATAGTAGTTCAGTTCTTCAGGTGTTAAACCAAACCGTCAATGGCAAAAACAACTGTGGGGTGATTATATGATCCCTTGACAATAATCGTTTGCCCAATACTCTCTGGACATTACCGCGGGAAATGCCCATTCTCAACAGTCAGTAATTGTCCAAAAATTCTTTGATGATAACGTTGTTATTATTTCGTGGATTCAACGTTTGGGATTATCTTGGCAAAGAGGTTTAAGATATACAGTATAAAACCCAAGAAACTGAGGTATTTAGGGGAACTTTTAATAGCATCATGGAATGCAGTGCCCCAGGTCAAGTTCATTAACAACCTTACTCATGCATGTCTAGAAATATAAACGTCGTCGTTGAAACAGATGGTAATACTTTAGTTTTTTTGTATTATAAATGCTCTTATCAGGACAAGCCTCTCGTGGCACTAATAATAATATATAACATTATATTATATTGTATATTCATCTTATATAAGTGCAAAATTTAAGGGTGGTAATCTTTAAAAATTTCTTTGATTTAAAATTTTTTAGAGTATATGTTTTCTATATTACTCTTATCCCAGTTTATATACTCGTATAACAAAATATTAAAGTTAATACTCACCTAATCCAAGTATATTACTCGAAATATTATTGAGGAGATAAAAGCAATTTGTTCTAGAAGATTCTGACAGTTAATTTCGTGTTTTGCTTTATAGCTGCCAAAATAACTAAGATGTAAAGAGTGTTTCGAGATTATAGTTAGTGGTGAATTGCTCTACGCAATGAATAGAAAATGATTTTTTCTCCGATTTTAGTGTTTTTATCGTATTACGGATATTTACCAATATGGCTTGTTGACTTAAATATACAAAATACAATATAAAACTTCCGCCTCCTTTGTCCACCTTCTCTGAGTAGCCAAACAGCACAGATGATGAAGAAAATGACACAGAGGATGGCGGGTTCCTCAGCCATTCACCCAGTCTGCGTCCGCGAACTCTGAAGCCTTGCGGCGGGGTAGGAAGCAGTGGGGATATCGACCATCTCTTCTCTCCGCTTCCCGATGACCTCTGGCAGCTTTCCACGGATCCACAGCTCTCTCGACTTCTCACAGGATCTGGACCAGGTTCTTCCATCTACGGCGAGTTGGCTCCAACTTCACCATTGGAGGGGGATGGTGGCGCTTGCGAGTCTGAACGCTCGTCCACTTTGCCCCGGACCCGTACTCCCATTGTGGAACAGAGGGAGCAGCCACCGGTTCAATTCTTTACTGGACAGCCTCTGTCCCATGCTCCGGTAGGAAGAGCTGGATTTACACTTGCCTTGTTGTATAGTAATTGTTAGCAATAAGAATTTCAATAAAAAACACTGGTAAATATTGATTAATTATAAGATAAATGTGAAAATTAAACATTTCAAATGCCGGTTAAGATCCATTATATATATAGTTATCTTTATGGAAATACTTATCATAAATATTACCATTATGAAAAAGAATTAGGAAATTTTGGAGAATTATATGCTGTTTTTAATATCGATAAGATATTTCTTTAGCTAGCCTAATCTATATATTTTAATTCCTGCATTGTTTTACTTAATTAAGATTGTAATAAGATCAAAATTGAAACATATAATTATATATGTATTTATTGAAGCTAATTATCTAAATATTATAAACACAATCTATTAATATTTTCATTATTTAATTGCAAGTCTTTTCTTTTTCATCAGACAAAAACTATTATATTTTGTAATTAACTTTATTAGTCATTTTAATTAATTTTATATTTACTAATTAGTTATCATTTGATTTGTTTACATTCATATTTATAAATTTCAACTCTGTTTTATTGTATATTTATAACGGTTAAGGTTACTTATATATACTATATATATATAATCTTTATAAAAATAGAATTTTATTATATACATGAACAGTATCATTAAGTGGTTCAAAATGTATTTTAAAAATATGAAAGGGGTAGTACAGAAGTTGTATAAAGATTGTTTATTTTTGTATCAGAGTATAATGTTAGTATTATATTATTATTATAGCTATTTAATTTTACGGAATTTCTCTTTTTTCCCAAAAGGATAACATTTTATCATTTCATACATTTTTCAGAAAATATGGATGGTAAAGTTTTATACTTAAAATTCCGTATATTTATTTAATAGTGAAGATATTTAGAAAGCATATACGATGAAAATTAACTTGCTATGCATTCATTCCATTTATTGTGTACTTTAAATGTAAATTATCATTAAAAGGATTTAAACATAAAACTGTAGCGAAATATTCAGTGTTTTATTTTCTGTTATAACATAATTGCCGACCACTTTATCTCATTTTGCGTAACTTCAGATTTCCTCTCCTACGTCTACGTCATCTCTTGGCCCCGCTGTTAACGGGAACGGAACCATTCTCCACTACAATTATGATATGACTCTTCAATCCCCATGGCAACAGGTTAGTAGTAAGGTTATATAAGGACATAAACAATATCTTATATACAAAAAAGTCATAGTTCAATTTGTATACTTCAATAAATATTCTTATATATACCGTTTTAAGTTAGATTATATATATTATTATTATATATTAATTTATGTATATATACAAATTTGTACTTTAAAAAATTAGAAACTTTTCGTCAATATACGAGTTTCCTTTATTGTGTCTAAAACTTGAAATTTTATAATGATAGAGCTTATTAATTATGTAACTATAGCCAATTGTTTGTCATTTATTTTATAAATGAGTTATACAAATTACGATAATTTGTGAAACTATTCGATTTTTTTGCAAATAAAATCACCAACCTTTAAAAGCTTTCACCATTTAAATAAATGTGTATTAATTGGAGTAATTAGTGACCAATAGCAGAATCCTGTTAGTATATAAGATAAGTGAGTTTTAGTTCACCTTTCAATATGGAGATTTGCTTGTTTCGAAACTCAGCTGATTTGAATAATACATACATATATATTGTTTTATGAATAATACATACATATATATTGTTTTATGAATAATACTGTAGTTTGCGTTCTAATAAAATCACGAGTGGTTATGTGCGCCGTGTTGTTAAGATATTTCCAAGGCTTTATACTTACGTTTAACCGTGATTAAAAAAATACTATAGTTATATTTAGACGTTTTTTATATATAACTAGTAATTGAACAGTTTGAAACTTAGGTTAAATTTTTAAACCGATATATTGAAGTATGAAAAGAAATATTTTTAGTTTCATCTTTTGCATGCATATATATAGTAAGATTTATTGATACAAATATACAGGGTGGTCAGTAAAAATTGTGGATTTATAGAAAAGTATATATTTGCATTAAACTTTAGAATAACTTTAATGATTACAACATAATCTTGATTACATAATGAGTTTGAAATGCTTACATTCAATTTCTATGCATCGATTTAATCTTTTAATTCAGTATCCAGTTGCATTCTATAGAATTTCCTTTGAGATTGAAATACAAACTGTAGTAGGCCGAATGGTTACAGTCGCAGACTTCTAATCATGAGGTACCGAGTTCGACACTACCTATGTGCAACTGACGATCCCAAATAAGGGTGAAATGCATAT
>JAYRBW010145110.1:0-14780 GCA_036023295.1 Invenusta paracnida | reverse complement strand
TTAAACAAAAAATCAATAGATCAATAGCTGTTGCCATTTATTAATACAGGATAGATAGCATTTGGTGCCATCGTACTGTTAGCGATGTGTAGGCAATGTCCCTTCTAGATAACCTAACCCTAACGCTACGTCTATTTCTAAGACTCCGTCCCATTTAAAGGATATTTATTTATTTATAAATAAATTGTGAAAGTTTATCCAAGTCTTCATCGTGTATCCAGCTACTATATAATATAATATGTAAAAATATAAATAAATTCATTTATAAAATGATGTGAAACAATTTGGAAACAACTATTTTTGTTTGTAAAGGCAAAAGATTGTAAAGCAAAAGATGTCTAACAAAATTGCATGTGCTTATAATTCGATAGGCAATTATTTAAAATATTAACATTTATATAATAAGTTTATAGTGAATATAGGATGGAATGAGAGATTATAGGACTGAGAGCAAAACAATTTTTATTTTTTTAAATTACGTTTTTAATGGAGTATTTGGGAATAATTACATACATGATAGATTAATGATTTAAGTGTGAATTTAATGCATACTCGTATATATGTATATAGCAGTCGTTCAATAACCTAGTTATTGCTCGTATAAGCTCGTATAGACTAGATACCTAGCTAAAATTTAATATGTAGGAAGAATCCGTTTCATCACGATTAAAAATGTCGTTGCTGATTAAAATAGTAAAGTTAACAAATAACAAACGAATTTCTTAATATTATTTAATTGATTTATATATAATGATGTACGCTGTTCCGTAGATAGCGTTCTTAAACATTTTGTAAACGAAAAAGTCAATTTGACTATTGTTTGTTTAAGGTATATATAGGTTTAAATGAAAGTCTGAATTATTCGATATAATTATCATTTAAAATACAAATTAAAAAATAATGATCCAAGCAGTAAGAGCTTTAAGCTTAAAAGTAACACAAAGACGAATTAAAATTGCTTTTGCTAACGTTCCTTTCGTTTGATACAAAAGAAATAATTATCTATAGGTACAATTTAACTTAACTTTTCCTTCTTTTAGATTAGGTACTTGATCATAAAATGCAGAGTTATAAAAAACAACAAAATAAATTATCTATTGAATAACTTTTTGTACTTCAACAAAAAATAATAAAATGTTTTTTTTATATCCGATCTGCAGAAAATGTAGTGTATAGAATATATTCTTACATTATAAGGAAAAGGTAAATAAAGTAACACTTAACACGTGTATAATATAAATCGCATCATAGTTAGTAACATAGTGAAGTTTGAAATCAAGTGCACCTTTTCTCACCATACTAGATTGGCTTTTGCCTTCAATCACAACTTCTGTGGTCTAATTCAATCAATAAGTAATTAATTTCCCAGCCGTGCAACACCCGGCCCACTATTTCTGTTGATTTATTTGACCCTTTAGCTACCTCCTTCATAATTTAGGAACCCTCAACTTTATATGTCTGTATATGTCTATAACAATCTATATCGATAGTATAAGTTGTCGATTTGTTATATGTATATAATATTGAAAATTCCTCGAAATTTATCTACTAAGAATATTAGCATTAATATATTATGTTCATCTAGTGACAATCAATACAACGTCAAACTCTTTGGTATTTTGTTGGGTTTAGAGATTCCAGTGTGCTGGAATAAATAAAACATACTTTCATAGTCTCACAGATAAAATTGTCTAATCGTTTTTTGCATTCTTAAATATCATTAAATGTTATCGTAAACGTTTTTTGTTCTTTTGGTGGCATCATCTAAATATATATTACATTTCTTGCTTTTAAATCTTTTCTTATGTCTTTTGTATCTAGTTTGCCTTCACAGGAGTAATTTGATACCTCTTTTCTTTCTAAATAAACAGTTATGTTATGTTATGGGCAATATTTATTCATTTGGTGATATATTTAATGATTTAAACAAATGTATTCTCTAATTTATTAATTAAACAGTGCACTAACTTATCAATAAGTTTATATATTTGTCTAGCTCTATATTGGAAAGAAGAAAAATACAAACAGATTTCGAATAATATAATTTGTATTCAGTTGTTACTATATTAACAAAATTCAATTATTTAGTTAACGTACTTCCAATGCGTCTATATTTTATGTGAGTCCATTTTCCTTGATTTTTTGTTTCAAACTGAATTTGTTATTGTTTTATTACAGTCAAATTCGATAACAATCAAACTTGGGTCTTAAAGTGATCATATGATGTTCAAGCGATCAAATACGATTTATAACAATCAAATATAGATTTAAAATTAATGCAGGTAAATACATAATATTGATATGTATATACATGAAAGATACATGTACAAATTTGTGCGAATTGGCAAATTTTTTGGTATTTTACACATTTAAAATTACAAAAATATAAAATTTAAAAAATCAATGAAAATTGTATTTAAATAATTATATATTTTTTAGCTGTATTCATATAATGCACAACTAACAAATTTCATAATACATTGAATCTTGTTATTAGTAATTATACTAATTGGAAATATAGATTATAAATACAAAGTATACGAATAACAAGAAATGTAAAATACAAAATAATTCAGAATATAACAATTATTTAGTATGGAATCACCTTCTAATCATATCGGACGGAAATAATGATTATTTTATTGATAACACTAATCAATAATTAAAGCCATTATTTTGAAAAAATTTCAAGGATTTTTCTTTAAATTTATTGACATATTGTAAAATTGTTTCAATAATAACACCAAACTAATTATTATTATATTATAAATGGCTAATGAAATAGTATATATGTATGTCTAAATTTCATATATATTAAATACATACAATGTATAATGTATCTAATATATCTATGAGACAATACCACATTTGGCTGCCTTATAAATCCATATTTGATTTATTTTAAACCCTATTTGTTTACTGCATCATCGCATTTAACTTACTAGCTTGTGTTTACATTTGATCAGAAATACATACAAAATATTTTAAACAATAAATAATACATTTTTAAATTAATAAATTGACATATATTAAATGTCCTCATATAACTTAATCTCAGATATAGAAATGTAATTTTTCTTAATGTGTGTCACAAAATTCATTCAAATGTATTGTAGTAATTAATTATAATCGAATATACATTATAGGTCAGCTTTCAAATAATCTCAAATAATAATTAATAACTAATTCAGTTAGATCAATTTAAAATCAACTAATTTCCTGGACCAAATATTTAAACTAATTCTAATGTCTGAAATTTGTTTTAGTTTAGATCAAATTACTAATATTTTTATGAGAGAATATAATGTAATTTTTTATTGTGATATAAAATTGTTAAAATAATAACAAAATTCAACCTTTTTTTAAAGGACAATAATAGCCACTTAATTTTTTCCAAAAGTGTTCTATGCTTGGAGTATAATAAAATTATTATTTGTTGCAACTGTAAATATGTGATCGGTTGAAAAAAAGGACGTCTTTATCTCATAAAATGTATTAAATATTAACATACATGTATCAAGGTTATATGTTTTGATATGCTTTATTAAAAATTTTGATCTGATTTATAAGCTTTCACGATGTGCATTTATACAAATAAATGTGTTATATATGTAAGTTAGTAATATAATTTAGAATATAATTAGAATTTAAAATATCTCTAATTTAATGAAGATTATTTAATGAAATAGTTTTAATGAAATGACTTATTTGTGAATATAGTGAAACATTTAATGTATTAATTAATTATATCAATGTCATCAGGAATAATAGTGTGTATACAAATATCAAAACCGATGCAAAAATGAATAATCATATTTTTATTTTATTTGTGATTAGAGGTTTACTCCTTATTTTTTTAATAGTAAATTACCATGTTTATTAATCAAAATACCTCGTTTTATTAGGTTTAGTAATTTAAAAAATACCCATAATACTTTGACTTATATGTTATTATTATTGAGAATGCAAATGATATAATTATTTCACTTCATTTTCAATATATTTATATATTGACATCAGTATATTTTTAATCGGTATATTAGATTTAGCTAAAAAATCAGACTTTCAATGTGAAATGACTTTTATATTTATATTAAATTACACTAAAACGGTAGAAGAATAATGCGAATCTACATACATAAAGGCATTCCAAGAGGAACTATAATTGAAAAAATCCTTTAGTGAAGCTTTTAATGTGAATATATCAAACGCTACATGATTTTATTATATAAGATATGAGTATATGTATTATTTAAAAAAACTAGACCTGCTATGTTCTAATCTAATTTGAGATAAAAATCATAAAAGCTACCATGCATATAATAATACAATTTTCATTATAAGAACAATTTTATAGCCTAACGAAAATGAAAAAAAACACTGCGCAAAAAATCTATAAATGTTTTTAGGTAAAATATAGTTGAAAAGGTTTTTTAATATTAACCTTTCTATGCCACGATGTAAGCTTTGTGTAAAAACATTTTCTGGCGTTTAAATGTGTTGTCTTATAAAAGTGATGCTCCTTTGATATACCGGGGTCGATAAATTGATTTTTCGAAGCTCGCAATTAATTTCGCACTTGTAATAAAAGACCCTATACACACATAGCTAAACATAAATATACAGGGAAGGTATATTGTGTTCAGGAAAGGCCTAAAAGTTGTTATCATATTATATTACACACAGAAATAAAACGAGAACGAGATGATAAAGTAAAAAGAAGAAGAAAACGAGATATTTTATTGATCTTTTTCGAGTGTCGAAATTCAATGGACTCGAGCGCGGGCATTTATTAATACGCAGTATTACTCGTTATAACACCTGAATATAGCATCTTCAAGAGAGTATAGAAATTGGGAAGGTTGTATGTGAGTGGTAATAGTTATTACTAATCTCTGTGTGCAGTATAGATAATTAACTAGAAGACGTGATGCTACACAAAAATAATCATACAAAAATCATGACTTACTTTTAGTAATATTATGCGCATATTTCACTGCCATATTTCAATAACATATTCTTATTCTTTAGGTAAACTTATTGTGGTTATTATTTATTAAACATATTATTATACTGTATCGGTATTACACACCCTTATAACCACAGTTAAGAAATAACAAACTACCATTTTTTTATTTAAAAGACAATAAATGGATTCATTATATACAGCGTATGTATATGATTTCGTAATGCATATTTGATTATATTTGTTACATACCAAAGCCTATGATAAAACTTTTGAGAAACATGCATAATTAACCTAAATAATAAACAGTATTTGATTAATTATTAAAATGCTTTATACATTATATATCGAATTCAAATTGTTACTTTAAAAATAAAATAGTAAAAGAAATAACAATAATAAAATAAATAGTAGTGAAATAAATGTCTAAAAGTAAAAACTCTTCTTATACTACATAATACTTTTCAGTTTTGATATCAATATATATTGCTTTTACGCGAGGACTCGTTTTTACGAGTATGTTGTAATTTATTTACTGGAAATTGTACCATTCATTTTCTATTGTAATTGTATATAACCACTTCTATTATTTTTGTGTAGGTGGATTTTATACAGCCAGACATGTATATTTGTATATCTATACATAATAATACTTTGAACCTATTCCGAGTTCTTATAAGAATATACAATTGGAAATTTCTCCTCTTTAAAATTTGGATTATATATTACTTATTTATTTAAATACGTTCATATGCATGCTACCAACACACGGAATAGACAGTAATATACCAACTCATCCGTTTAGGAAATTGCTAGCATGTAGTTTTTATATGCTTGTATGTAAAAAACGCGTTCGCCGTATGGATATAAGTATTATCATATCTACATTTTAATCTTTAGCCTCCATATATTAAGCGTCATATATATATAGGTTATTTAATATGGTTTAAATATATTCGTGATAAATAATTCTAAAATAATTACTTACTAATCGGATCAAAGGTAAAGTCTGAGATCTTTTGATGATTTTTGAAGGATTCTTATTAACAATTATATTTAAACCATTCTATCGACATGTTTAGTTCATGATGAAAACAGCATAAAATTTGAATAATTAATTATTAAGACAACGATGAAATAGATAGAAGCGATTAGAAATGTGTTTTCTTCTATTTTGGAAGTGCGCAGGTTGTACATATAGGTAACCACCAAAGTCGTAAAATTTGCAATATGCAATGCTGAATTTATATATATTCACAAATATCTAGTAAAGGACCGATCTTTATTCTCTTACTACGGACTTTAAAGAAGCAAGGAAGCATTTAGAACTTTCGATTAGTGAAACATTGTCATTAGGAATCTTCTCAGGAGAAAAGGGTCTCAGTATATTCCAGCGCTGAAGAAGACAGAAATTGTGGAAAAAATAATGTTTTGGGTAAAGAATCTTGGGTTTGTCGGGGAGGTATACGCGAATCGATCATTGTGTAGAACTGGTACTATAAGACTTCCTAAATAGATTTGGTTTGCTGTCTGACCTCTTTTGCGAACGCTATGTGGGGGCAAATCGATCATAAACATTTGTCTCCCGAAAATAAAACAGAAAAACAGGAATGAGATTTATCGGTCCGTTTTGGGAACATTCTACATTTTGGGGACAGCTACACGTTTAACAATACACTGAGAAGAAACGTACAGATTTCTCATGTGGTTTATGGACACAGTAATTTTGATTAATTATGTTTTCAATAATAGTCTAGTGAAAATGTAGCTTGACCCAAAACAAATTGCCAAATAATTCATTCCACTTTTTTAATTTTCTCGAAGTCATAGTAAGAGCACATAGAATGTTGACCACAGTCCTGATAGGGATAGTTGGTCAAAAATGGGGTATTACGTAATAGGTCATCCGCCATTACGAAAAAAAGTTTAATAAAAACCTTCCCTGATTGACCTAAAAAAACTAGAAACAATATCTATACACATATTTTAAGTCTGTGTGAAAGTATATATAAATCTATAAATCGAATTACACAAAAATAACAAAATATTAAAAAATTAATCATAAGAATATTATAAGTAAATGAATTTCATTATTACAAAGTATATAACATTACATATATTTATATACTCGTATAAACAAAATTCGCAAGTATCATGTACATATATTCATATCTATCTCTAGTACAATCTACTTATAGACTTCAACATCTTCTTCCAAAATAATATTCAAAGAATTTTTTAGACTGATTACTCTGTACTCACAAGCAGGAGTGCATTCTAGTCCATTGGATTTGTGAGTGCCCTTTCTAGTGACACAGTTGGTCTTGTATTTTCACTGAAAGAAGTGATTCTGGACAGTTATAGCGGGCTGAACTAAACTTTTTAGATGCTCACGTTTCCTCAATAAATTTAGAACTCCGTGCAATTTTTTTTTCTAGAAGAATGTTTACCTAAGAGAATCAACCCTTTACTTGGCCGAGTCTCCTCCAAATAGAATTAATAAATAATTTTCTACAGTACTTATGACATCATCCTTGCGGTTACATTAATATTATCCCAAAGAAATTCTCTGGCAAGAGACTGAAAATATTCATTGTTCGTCACTTTTTCAGCCCTTCCGGCCTTGTCAATTCCGTATAATAAGCTCTATGTGAGTCACAGCCAAGAATTGTCTGAACAAAGAGCTTTTCTGAAGAAAGTCGTACTCCTAGTTTTGTTATAGAAGACTTGATGTCCTCCACTCGGTTGACTTTTGTTGATGATGCTTTAGGTTTATGTTTAAGACAAACCGGCATATATTTTACATTGTCATGATACATTAATATAACAAAATTAAGAAATCTGTGTTATCTCCTATAAAGGCACTGAGGACATCGACTTTGCAGATTCCACAATAGTTTGAACAATTAGCACATCGGTAGCTCTGTTTGTATGTTTAGTTTCACGGCCTGCTGCTCAAGATGAAAGCTAAGAAGTTAGAGAAAGTTATGTTTATTGGTCCTGTTAGCAAAGGAGAACAGTTTTCTTCAAAGATAAAATAGTTTCGACAGTTGGATCGGTATTGGATCCTGCACCATAATTGTTCCCCTGGTGGGTTACATCTTTGGTGGATCGCCCTTCTTTGGTACGTCTTGTATTTATTTTTACTTTCATTGTAATCTTAGACCTTTAAAATGCGGGTCTAGACACCGTTTCTGATGCTTAGGATGATCAGGGGCAGATATACACAACAAATAAGATTTTTTCATAATTACGGGTGATCTATTACAAAATATCACGTTTTTGTCCCACTTTGACTTGTTCTTACAATGACCTTAATAAAAAGGAAATATGTGGAATGAATTATTTTGCTATTTGTTTTAGGTGGAGCCTCTTTTTTCAGAAGATTATCTGGACTATAAATGGTTTCACTAATGTTTCACTATTACAAAATTCGTAACTAATTTGTCTTTAGGGATATTCAAATTTAAAAATGCGTGAAATCCATATATATGTACAGATTAGAGGGATTATATTATATGACCATGAATTATTTATCAATAACTTAAATCATGTTTTCCTTCTGGTGTAATATTTCAGCTCTGATTTCAATATTGAAAAGTTGCTTGCTTCATTCAAATATACGCGTCTTCCTTTATGCAATATTTATATTGCATCATTTAAATATTCGTCAATTTCGAGACTTAATAATTATAGTATCGTCATAATAGTAGCATCATAGATAACATTATTATTGCAATAAATAATTTATTATTAACAAATTTACGCTGTTTTTTATTTTTAAAAAATCAACAAGAGAATAATATTCTATAATATTAATATGGGTACAGAGATTAAATATTTTTGATAATGTCAGAAATGTACGATATCGATTTATTAGTGACCACTGTTCGAAATTAACAAATTATTACATGATTAAAAATTAGTTATCGATAATGTAGCTGAAATATAAAAATAGATCCTATTTGATAACGCAAAAATTATAATTCATTAAGAATTTTCTATAATTGCTTAAGAATTTTAAGAATAAAGCAGAAATTATATTATTTTAAATTTGAATTCAGTGTTAAAAGTAAAAGAATTCCAAATCATAAAATGAAGAGAAGTAACAGTGTGAAGGAGTGCGGCAATTTGTGAAATGGAATATATAATTTGGCGGGTAAGATCGCAGGAACGAGGGCTGAGGGCTGCGTCTCCAAATTGGTATCTTGTTGGTTGTTTTTATCATAGATTTATTTTATAGAGTATAGTTCAGTTTACAAATATATTGTATAATATTTATGAAAACCAGTTAGTTTAATGCTATACCTGTCTTGTAAGCTATATTTACATCCGGGTAAATAATTAAAGATTTGATGTCAATTTTAATTAAAAAAATAAGCGTAAATATATGTTTTGTCGTATAGATATATATTTAAATATTAATTATGGAATTTTTCATAAATATAAAAATAATACAATCACCTTAAAATAAAAAAATAAAATATATATATAGTAATAATAATAGGGAATACTTATTACTTAGTGTATATATTAATATTTTTAATTTTAAACAAAGTTAAAATTTATTTATTTTACGATAGGTATTCATTAAAATATCACAATTATGATGAAAAGGCTAATGACTTGTACATGATGGTATAAATAATGTATAGGTATATGTACTATAAATGACTGTATACTCTATTTTAGAAATTGTGTTTAAAAAATCTATTAAAAACTATATAATGAACAGTAGCTTTTAATCAGCCTGTAAAATACATTTCAAATTCTTATAAATACATTGCAGAGTGGATTCTTAATTAACAGAAACACCTTCATATTTAGCACATCATTTGTGGCATATATTCCATCCGCAAAACGACATAAATTAACTGGGTAAGTACAAATGTGTTGTTCAATAAATTATACTCCTACACTATATGTTAATTTATGGAAAACTATTGTTGATAATGAATTTTAGTAACATGTGTATTTTTTATTTTTACTGGTATTCAATTGTAGCAAAATTTTTAGTTTTACTGTAAATATAAAACGATAAAATATAGTAAATGTAAGAAATCGTAAAGTGGCACCTTATATACGGCTACGGTCGTACGCTATGCCATGATACGACGTGGCAATTTCAAATATAATTAATAAAAGTTTGGATTTTTAATTCACTAATAAATAATTAACAAGGAATAAGAACTTTAGTTGAGATATTTTCGTAATATATATTTTTATGAAAGTTTTACAAAAACTCGATTACTCCTACGGTACTAACAATACAATTTTTTCCCCTTTTTAATATAATTGTGCGGTTATATCTGAAATTTTCACGCAACAGATATTGACTAACTACCACAGTCTTAATTTAATAATGTTTACGAGTTTTGCAGTATATTTAAGCATAAAAAAACTATTTTTGTAATTTTTATTATGATTTTTTAAACAAACATTTTTGCTAATATTTTTTCTTGCCGTTACTCTGTAAAATCCATATTTGCATGTCTAATTGCATACTGATTAAAATATTCATGTCTGTATAGATATATTTTCTAAATTTATATATTTTAGGTTTGTACATTACATGATCTTCCTATCAATATAATATATTCAAGTAGGTGTAACAGTTTTATGGAACCCAAACTGATCGATCCACTACTTATTTAAATACTTGAATATGAGATGTTTGAATAAACATAAAAGATAATTATCAATATAAATAACTTCAAAATTTGAATTTTTTGGGGAATTTGGATCCTTTTCAAAACTTAGTCAGAGTATTTTGAAACTCGACAGTAGTTTTTAAATTAGATGCTATGGTCACCACATATATGTAAGTGCTTGGCAATCAGTCACCATTATTGGATATAATGGTCAAATTTGATGAAAAAATTATCAAATTTTGATCCGTATATTCGTTTAAAGATTTATTCGAAGTTAGTAACAAAAAGTTATGAATTACTAATTGACTACACATTTTATTGAAGTATAATAATAATGGATTATAATGAATTATCCATTGTCATGTATATATATATATATGTGTACATATACATAATAAATGTAGATATTATCCATTATCCATAACGATATTATCAGGTAAGCACATTAGAGTTGTTTTTCTAACTATGTTTTATTGATTGAAAAATAGACGGAAATTAAAATAGGGTGATGCAATCTGGAGGGCTCCAGGATGAAAATGAGGGTGAAAATGTAATGAAAAGTTATTAAATATTGTTAAACATATAGTTAGGAAAAGTCACAGAAACTTACGTTCTCACGTTAGCAACACAAATAAAATAGGAGGGCGGAATCCGCCCCCACCCCCACCAGTATGGATAAGGTTAAAAAAGTCAAACATAACCTTACATAAAATTGTGTTATTTCGTCATCATTCCAAAATTTTAAAATGCCGCATAATATTTAAGGCAATCTTGTTTAGTGAACAAAATAAATATAAACTGTTCTACTTCGCAATATTTCTTAAAATGTTATGCCTTTTTACGGCCATATTAATTTAATACATATGTATAGATATTGAATAATATTTTCAACCGGATCTGCAGTCTAAGAAAATTTAATACGAAATTATACCGCCTCTAGCATATCGATTTTTCATATGTTTTGTTTTAATCGTCAATAATCAATATAAATATTATTACTGAGTGTCTAACAAGGTTAATGAAAAGCTTATTAAATAAAATAGTTGCGGTCAAAATTCCACTAACTTCTCATTGAATTTCTTTGATTGAAAAATTAGTTCCCTATATTATCATTTAATATATCGATGTTCTTCTGACCGAAATTGAAAAGGTTGAATTCAAGTATAATAATAGTATTCAACATAATTAATTAGGTCGATTTAAAAAAATAATTTAACCATGTTCCTATATACCTACACATATATATATATTCGGTACTCTGTAAGTTAAACAATAGGTTTTTTACAGATATATATATATTTCTGTATAAAACCTGTATATATACCTAGCTATAGATATACTGAATTCACCAGAACGTAATTTTGGAAAAAATAGTGATTACTTCTAGTTGATTTTTTTTTTAATTTTAATTCATTTTCACAAAGTTTTTAATTACTCTTGTTATAATATCTCCAAAATATAATATTAGGCAAATTAATTAATTCATCTAACTAAAAGTTTACGTAAGGTCTACATAGTGTTAAAATTAAAAAAAGAAGTTGTATTCAGGGATTTTAGAGATATCAGCGTGCTAGAATTAAGTTAAAATTATACTCAGATATGTTGTTTCTACATATATAATATATAACAATACAGCTCGTGGTTTCGAAAAAATATCGAAAAATGCACGAGTATATTTAGACAAAAAACACAATGTAATAAATACATTGAAGTCGTATTGAGAAATGCATATTAGAATTCGAAAAATAAAAAAAAATTAAACTTTGTATTGCATAGTAGAGTTATTGTAGACATGACAGAACTTCAATTAAAACACTAGAACGGTTATTTTATTGTTTATAAAAATAAGATGTATATTTATCACCAAAAATATGGCACAAAAATGAAAATTTGTATCCCTCTTTCGACTGTACAAGTTAATTTGCTTGATTTTTGTACCTATGATAATGCTTCGATTTAAAACAAGTATTTTTAGAAATGATTGTTCTAATGAAATCGTGATGCAGTTGTTTTGAAGCATCACTTGAATGGTACGACTTTGATGGACCACATCTCTAATTCTGTAAATCGCTACTGCAAACCTTATCGCCTAAAAATTAATATTTAAAGAAATTAAGCACGGCTATAATAAGGAAATTAAAATGTATTTAGTAACTCTTTTACCTCAAGAATTCATTTGATATTGCAAATATAAAAAGTATGTTATAACCTGAAAGATGACTGAAAGATGATCCAGCGAAGAAGTGTTCTCTCCTCTGGTTTCGAGTGCAGCTTATACACACCCAAAGTTGAGTAGATGTGCATTCCATCCAGCAGCAGACTAACAAGAGCCACCATATAGTACCGGGTCACCACCTTACGAAGCAGTAGATACTGTCGTCTCTGGTGTCGGAGACCTCTCAGGGGCGGCAGACTTCGCGGAAGAGCTGCTGACTCGATAGGTCCGTCACCCTGACAACCTAGTTGATTCTCCCGACCACTGTCCTCGTCCCCGGAATAACCAATTTCATTGGAGCGACGAGGCTGCTGCTGATTGTGCTGTAGAACAGGATGTACGAGCTGGTGTTGCGCTGAGGAGGGCTCACTTGCGCTCAGACCTGGTAGCTCGACTACAATCTCTGCCTCGTTGATTCGAATCTGAGGCCAGGCGGCGGTGGCGCTGCAGGTTTCCGGTTGGTAGAAGTCCTCAGTGGCGGCTGTGCTCGGACAAATGGTAGTCCTGGTTGTTGTCTTTGTCATTGACATCGCTGAAGGAAGGATGTGGTCCACGGGTGAGGCTGAAAGAGAGGAGCAAGTGGAAAGTCTACCCTGACTGGGCGGAGGGTGTCGGAAATGACGAAGTGCGATAATGAGCATGAACAGAGTGAGCAGGCCACTCCATAGGGCAAATATGAGGCTCACAGGTGGTATTAGAATGGGGAGGAAGCAGCCGGCGATTGATAGAACGGCTAGAAGCACCGCGGTGGGTATGGAGGCAAAGAGGAGGCGTCGAAATGCCCTCGAAAAGAGGCTTGACTCGATTTTGAGTAATGACATGTGAAAGATGACGAACGTGGTAAGTTGCGCGGCGAGTGAAAGACTGCCAAGCAGTCGGAGAAGAAAGGTTCCAATGGGATCTGTAGGAGGAACGGCGGGACGAAGGCCGAAAAAAACGGCGCGAAATCCGGCAAACACCCCGAGGAGGCCGAGTGAGGCCCGAGCTAGTTTCGTGGCTGGTCGAGAGTTGCGCTGGTGCTGGGCTGAAGTGTAGGCGGCGGAACACCCCACCAGTACGGGCAGAAGACTAGAAACGATAATGTGAAGATACCAGCAGGTGACAAGCGAGGTAGGCTGACTGTTCAGAGAGAGATTCTTTCCCCAACTTGGATACAAGCTGTTCCCAAGACGATGTGGCATTGTGCGTTCCACTCACTTCAGAATTTGAATCAACATAAAGTCGCCTAAAATTTCTCCTAAAAAAATAGTTATAGCACTCTTATTTTATACACATCACTTCGTTTTCTCCGTAATTCGTTTCAGCTGATTCACATATAGCGTCTATTTCAGCTTTTCCTAATTGGCAATATTAACCTTTGGTAAGTTATTTATAGGCGACTGTGAATTCCCGATAGCATCTTTGATAATAATAGAGAAGAGGAGAAATGAAATAGTACCAGCTGATTGGTTACATTAACTTATTTCTGTTTACTGCTGATGCAATAAGAGATATTACTCTTCAGCTACTATATTATATATTAAGTAATCATGAGCGAAAGCGAATGTTGTGGCATATACTCATTTATGTTTTAAATTACAAAATAAAATAATATAATTTAGTATATATCAATCTATGAAATTTTGGCTTATGTATTATTTACATATATATAATTTTCAAATTATGTTTTAATAAAATGACTATGTATTTTTCCAATGATCACTCGTATGTGCAGTAAATAAAACATATTTATGATATTACCTAATAAATATTATTTATTTGGTAATTAAAACGACAGTTTACAAAATTGATTTTATATATATAGGCTGTACCGAAATAAATGAGCGGCTATAAAAAAATATAAACAAATACAAAACTTTATTATATATATGTATATAACATAGATTTATATATAACATATATTTAATGTTTATGTGAACACAATGTATTTATTTTACATAATTGCCAT
>JAYRBW010145099.1:0-14781 GCA_036023295.1 Invenusta paracnida | reverse complement strand
ACCGCACCCAAAGTGCACCTGAGCACCACCCAGCACCCCCCCCTCCCCCGCCTGTCACGGGACTGTGATCATGCTCCTCCTTCCCTACTACTTATGTCGATGGTGGACAGCTCTATTTACATGAACTTAAAGTTTATTAGTAATGCGGAAAATTAATTATCACCAAATTTAATATATTTCGTGTTTCTTTCATATTATAACCAATACAAATATTGTATTCATTCCTATGTTCAAGTCACTATGGTCAATTAGGAGATAAAAATATTGATTTTCTCTTTAAGTATAGCTTGGGTAGTCCTTTAAAGTGAATGAATTCAAGGAGCCAGTACATATTTTAAACTCCCCAACAAAGCAAAGTACGACCAATAATATGAATTTCAACACGTGTACATGAACTTTAGTTTTTATTGTATTCACATATTTCTCACTAATTTTACATATTTAGTAAGATAAGTATTATACTTGAGAAAACATCCCTCCGCACTACTTAAATGTAGATACTCTGAACTCAATAGTAGGAAAACCTTAACGGGCCACTTGTTCAGGTTTCTGTCTCTTGGTATTCTAATGAGAATTTAGATGTTTAGAGGTGCTGGAGACTTTGACTATACAGTAAAGAATCTAAATGTTTGTTGACTTAAAATAAAAACATATCTGGAATAGTAATAGTTAGAACTGGTAATTACAGAGTTAGTTTGTTCATTTCATTATAATTAATTAAAAATGTATACTGTAGAGTATCATGTATTTGAGTATAATTATGAAAATCCTTTTGGAGAACATGTTTGTATTCATACATTTTATTTGACATATAAAATTGAAATAATAAATATTACAATGACATCGGTAATGCACATTTAATAGTTATTTTCCAAACGATAAGTTGTGCACATTGAGCAGAATTTATAATTATGTTTATCTAAAGAAAAAATCATCTTTATTGATCTTTACTTATATACAGAAATATGTTTTTGTTTTATAGACATCAATTTTACTAAAATGCGTGAGTATACGTCTGTGTATAAACAATACAATTGGAATTCCGCAGAAACATATTGCCGATCAATTGGACAACACTTGCTGTCCATTCACAGTCAAGCTGAATTGGTAACTATTTTATAAACATATTGCTATCAAAACATGCAAAACATATAAACCCAAGATCTATTTCAGCTATACGTTATTGTAGAACATAAAATAGTTTTGAACTGATGTTGAGGCTTAAAGTGCACCTATTTTGAAACATGAAGGCTTGGCGTACATAATAAATAGTTTTTGCCTGGTTTATGTTTTCAGTTTTTCGAGTTGACAAAATGGTTTCCAAGTGTCCTTGTTTTTTGTTTGACTCGTGTACATTTTTAAGGCGCGATTGTAACTATTTCCCTTATTTTTATTCCCATATATATATCAGACTGAAAACGTAAATTAGATGTAAATACATTATTTATGAGTAAACACTTTGTTTTGGATTTTATGAATCACAACTTCATATTGTCAAAAGTGAAAAAAGATGACAAAAATATTTAAAATATTTTATAGATACAAGAAAAATTTTTTAATGTATCTAGTGGTAAAGCAATATTGGAGCAGAACAAGCACTTCGTCAGATTCTGCAATTATTTATACTGACGTATTTCTACCACTAGTCATTGTGGTAGTAGTACCAGTGTAAGACTTAAATAATTGTATATTGAGCGTTTCAAAGTATAAAAATGGAAGAACAGGCTACAATAAGTTGTACATTAATTTGTTTTGTTGGCAATATGTAATTCGTATATATGTTTATGTATGGCATACTATCAATCGCTTATATTTATTTCACTTAACCCTATCCATATACCGGGCTATTTAACACAGCCATGTACCGGGGGGGGGAAGAAAAAAGAAAAAAATAATGTTTTTGAAAAAAATAATTTAAATTTTTTGGAGTGTGTGATGGTGATTGAACCGCTCTCCTGGTTGTCCAGATAAGTCTATGAAAGAAATGTTTTCGCTAAATAGTAAAACATTATTTTAGGAACAGTGGCGAAAGCTTATTATACCTGAATTGTTTAGTAAAAAATTCCAGCGAAAATAGAAGAGGGGGCAGAACTGCCCCCCCCCGGTATGGATAGGGTTAAACCGGTTCTGCGCTTACAAAATACAGCTAACTAAGCATTCAAATTAAAGTACAATAGCTTATTGTTTATCTTTCGTTATTGTATTGCTGATAGTGTGAATGTTTTAAGAATGTTTTAGAATGTTTTTGCTATACATATTTTAAGAAACAGAAAAGTGTTTTTAAAACTGTATTATACAACTAAAACATTTTTTGAAATGTTTACAATTAAATTGCTTGCTTCAATAATTTGGCGTATTTAACATTCTCCAAATTATTCCAGCAATGCGAGTTACATCAATATTGTTTGCTTAATACTACACAGAGCAATCTACCGATTTAATAATAGAACGATATCATATGTTTATTAATATCCACGTGTGATATATTTACAGGATTACATAAAAAATCAAGTCGATTTGACCATTTATACTGACATTTGGATTGGTCTTAATGATTTGGATGAAAAATCACAATTTCGATGGACCGATGGCACTCCTAAAAACTTCGAGTAAGTGACCCGCTTACATGGTAGACCAATATAACATTACACTATTGTCGTACAGAGCATAACGTGCATATTATGGCACGAAAGATACCGTTTCACAGGATTGAGCTGATAATTGACACACTTTTAGATGAAAGCAAATTGACTGTTTCAATTATTCTTCTGCTTCCTATTCGAGTGCTTATTATTGATATGTGAAAAACATTTTGGAAAATATGAAGAACCAATTTGATAAAAGTTTGATAAGCCAATTTTGACTTTAGAAAAACAACTAGTTAATAAATCATTCAAAATGTAACCTGTAAGTGACTTTGTAAGGTTCTTAAAAGAGTCCAAAAAAACCATATAGATAATGAAATAAAATTAAACACTATACTTATTGACTTTAGATTTAATGTGTACTACTGTTTGTATGTGTTTGTTTATATGTCTTAACAGTTTCTACGTGTAAAGATTTAAAATGTCAAAGTATCAAAAATATAATTATCAAAATCTAACAAATCAATAATTATTAAAACCACACGTATGTTTTCGAAAGTTTGTATTATTAAAGAATGTATTGGTCTATACGTAATATGACAATGTGTCAAACTTGTTTCATCTTTCATTTTTGTATGTTTGATGCTATCGTGTATTAAGTTTCTTCATCCGGCTTAAACTACCTTATTGGCACATTGGCGCTTGTTTACTGCTCGTCTACTGCAATTGTAGTAGACTTAACATGTAACTTGCAGGAACTGTAGAATATTATGCTGCAAGTTTATAGAACTAGTTTCTGAGTTTATATATCAATGATATCTCATCAACATTTAATATAGGTAGATCTTTAGAAGAAACCAAACCATTTTGCATGGGGAAGCAAAATATATAACAAGTTAAAACTACGGCTCTTGAAGGCAATATAGTTTACAATGTATTATATGGCTCTGAAAACTGGGCAGTGACAGAACAATCAAAAGAAAATGCACTGTTTTATTATTTGGAGCTATTGTCTACTAATGAGGAAAAACGACAAACCATTGAGTTTGGGATCAATTATATCCAAAATTAACTTAACTCATCACCAAGAAATCATTAACAGAAAAATGTGTTGTTATCTTCTTAGAAAAGGAAGAATGAAAAAGAGGATTATCTGGGAAGAAATAGACAACAAACAGTAACGTTGCAGGCCAGTGCTTTCGTGCTTTCTAAATGCTTTCATACACATCTTGTGAAAGTTGTGGACTCGCAAATGTGAGCGATCACACCCTGGACAGAGGAAGATGGCGTCGACCATAATGATCAAAGCAGTACATTTCATGCCACCTGATCTTGAGAGAAAGATAACGTACCTTGCCTAGCTTAGTGTTTTTAAATACAAAATAAGTATACTATTCCTTAATTCGTTTTATATCAATATAATTAATAACGTTATGTTACATTGAATAAGAGTCTGTCAGTTTGTGTTAGTTATTTGTGCGACGCTGGCGGTTGGATTTGATATTTCTTACATGTGGTTTACGTTTTTATATTTTGGACATAATTCCTTTATATTCATATAAGTAAGGCAGAAATGTTATAATTTCCTACAAAAAACAATGGTCCAAAGGATGAAATTAATTAATTTAATATGTGCTATAAAATACGCTGTGAAAATGTAAATCATTTGTCTAAAAATTTTAAAATAATTTTATAACGTTGATTGTTGTCTTTAAGTATTCTCATCAACTGTTTTATATTTCACTCTTCTCAGTGTCTGGGATAATACCGTTCAGATGCAAAGCGATACACACCAACGATGTGTGTATTTGAAACACTCATTTATGCGATTTGCAGACGGCAATTGTGAGGAACACCTCCATCCGTTTATCTGTGCATCAAGTAAGCTCTAAATGTACTTCATTATGTTTTAAATAACTAAGCACATTCTCCAATGGAACACGAGTCCACATCAATTGTTTTATAACTCTCAGTAAAGAACTATAACAATTTAGAACAGCTTATGTGAGATTATTTATACTAGGATATATCCATTTGATAATGAGAAATAACTTCAATCATTAATTTATAATTCAGTAAAGCAAACACAAAACAAATATAACAATATCAAAATACTTGTTTGAACCGAATAAAAATACATATTTTTCATAGATATAAAATAGCTAGCTCCTTCCTTGGATATTGCTTCGTTCAATCAGGTAGTTAAAAAGGCACATTCATATAATTGAGACGCCTGCAATTAATGTTCATGCATAGAAATCTTAGTTTTTGCGTTGTACACGATGTATAAGAATGTCTAGTTAAGTTCATTAAGTTAATTAGCTTAGATATTACACTGTTCACCTCAATTTGTATGCATTGGTAACAACCTGTTTGTCTACGTAACCTCAATTATCGATATTTGCTCTTACCATTGCATATTATATAAATGATTGTTCTATTTTAGTCTACTTGCATATACCTTTCCTGTTGTGGAGGTTCCTTTAAATATATTAGTAAATATAATATTCTTCCGTGTTCAATCAGTATTAACATTAACATCAGCATTGCGGCTTTTCTGTTATACTTCTTAGATAACAAGATAATTAGGTTCCCTAAAATGTCTCTTTTAATCGTTTTTAATCCATTTCTTTGTTTAATACAATATTGTCCTATTAAACCCACACTTATTAAAATTTTAAATTTTAAATTTGTACATACATATATGATGACATAATATAACGATAACTATTATTTGTTATAAGCATTGCATATGTATGTAGTATACATTATAATTTATTTAATGCATCAAAGTTTAGGTTTAACAATCGAATTCATATTAAATAGAATACTGTATTACATAATAGTAACATGTAATCAGCACCTACTATTACACCTTTACCATAGCACGCTACTCACATGTATGTGTGTTTCCTATTTTCCAGATTTCTACATGTTGAACGATGAAACTTCTTCAGCACGTCAGTTATTTATACCTAAGATATAATTATAATATATTTAAATGTAGTTATAGATTTATATTTGTTTAAAAATATGTAGTTATAAATGATATCCTTTATTTAATCATTATTAAACCGAATGTATAATTTACATGTACTTATCAATTTAAAATGGGATTATCAATTTAGAAGCTACTTAAGGTTAAGTAAATTCGTTATGTAACATTCTATTATAATTTCATATAAATATATAAAACCTTAATAGACTACAATAAGTATTACTTCCACAATAATTGTACCTGGAAATGTTCAGTCTAGATAATTCCTAAATTATAATTTCATGAACAGATAATTTAAGTTATAATATCACAAAAAACCACGATTCAACATAATTGATCATATTTGCAAATTGTAATATTTAAAGGTTTACAAATATTGATATATATATATTTCCGTGATTCACGTAAAGCACAAATAAAGTTGACACCATAGATCTTTCTGAAAACATTTAGCTAACTGTTTGGTGAAGTTACTGATACTCTTTTGATTTGGCATTTTGGATCAGTGAATTGCTATACGGCTGCTTAAACATAGCTTTAGCCAAATTAATATACAGACAACGTTATAGCATATATATTCATTGTGCGAGTAAATTATGTATTTTAAAATAATACCATTTATAAATTGCATAATCAAACTTTGTGAAATAATTGCAACACAATGCCACGTCAAGTAATGTTATAAAATATGTTATATTTATATATTTGGATAATTATTCGCTGTGAATATTACACAAAGTTGTATCGCGTTAGCATTTGGAGTTATATTTAAACTTTACTCTCCAAATTGAATTACATTTTCACGAAAATGCATTAGTTTTACTCATAGTTCATATTTGCTTTCAGAGATGATCTTGCTGCAAGGAAAACCATTTATTCAAAATGTCCAAGCTCCCGTAAAAGGTTTAGTCGAGCTTGCGGGTACCAACAGATGGTTTCAATTTGTCGCAGAAGACAGCAGACAACAACACATTTTGGAGCAATGGTGGAAGCAAGATCGCTTTTATCACAACTGTAGAGTGGTCAGTGTTCCTTACATAACTCGAGCTCCAGACGCACCTTACATGTTCAAAATGAGAGTCGATGGGAAACCAGGAGGCACGATTGATATATTCATAACACTGATTCGGTCGCATCTTAATTCAGGAGTTTCCTTCTGGTTTAAAGGAATAATTAAAGTGGCAATCCACGACAGAATCACATCCAGTTCAATTCATATTCGAAGAGATAATTTGTATTATGTGGTTGTGAAAATGTCCACAGCACATATTTATAGTAATACTGTTCCTACAATTAAATTTCGCATGATTTATTAGCAAGACTCTGTTGTATGTGATTTCTCTATGAAACATATGCTATAACTTTTGATCTGAAACTTTTGTATTTCATAAACCTCAATAAATTAAGTATACAAATATAACGGATTTTCAATTCTTATTATACATTTGAAAAAGTTGTTACCATTTAATTTATTAGAGTAGTATGGCCGGAGTAGATGCAGCACAGACCTCAAAGGTCGTCTGCTTTTAGATTTTCTTTAAGCACAAATTTTGCATTGTAGATTGTACGTACCTATGACAAATTGTACAATAGGTTATAAAATTCTTTTGAACTACTCTGAAGTATGTTGCTGTTATTTTATTTGAAAGCATTTCGTGCTTTGAACATGTCAACATGGGATAAGCCAACTTACAATTTTCCAACAGGGGACATACCAATTTATGACATGCTACCTTTGGACATGATAACTTATAAACTATATACACTTTAGAAAGCCAACTTATGACTCAAAAAGTCAATGAATGACATGAAAACCTGATATTCTAGTTTATAACATGTCAATTTATGAAGTCATTTCTAGGCCAAACGTTCAACGAATATTATCCCAATATATGATATGCCAACTGTGACATGTAACTTACAACATATCAACTTGGAGCCGGTTAACTCCAGAAATGCCATGTTGGGTCATGCCAATTTACGACATGTTAAACTTTAGACATGCTAACTATGACATGTCAACAATAACCTATTTATTCAATAATTACCTACTTATTACATCTCTATTACTTTCCTAGATTAGGATATCTGTATTCAAGACATGTGACATGAAAACAGCCAACAAATGACAAGCAAATTGTTGAAATACCAACTATGATATGCCAAATATAACGTGACGACTTCGACATCTACACTTGTGACATGCCAACTTGCGAAAACCAACTTATTTACATGCCAGCTATTGAAAAGCCAACTTGAACCATTCAATCTTAAATTCGAAATAATAATGTCTTGATTTGTGACAAGCAAATCTATAATTTGAAATATTGTAAAACGAGATTTATTTTCTAATGCAGCACAGCGTCATTTAAACAGAAGTGCAATACAACTAGAAATAGTGCGACTATAAATAAAAACAGCTAACACATAACAATGTTTGAGTAAAAGTTTCTAAGAAAGAGTATAAAAGCGTGAGTGCGAATAAAAGTATATTACGTAATCATATAATTAAAAACTTATAAATTAAATCAATGCAGAAAAATCAATATGAAGCTATTTAAGAATAAATTGATTAAATTAAGCAGCATTATGAAAATTAAATCATTTGTAAATTAGAACTGGAAACCTACACAATTGTGTATGACTTTACATTAACCTATTATTAATTTTATTTACACATATTTCACATGAAATGCCAAATTTGTTGACATACTTATCATGTCATAGTATGTATGTGTCAAATTGACATATCTTTTCGTAAATATTTTTTAGTTAAAACTTATACAAATGTCAATGTTTGCATGTTGATAACAAATATTCAATTAGACTTTTAAAGTATGGTTTAGTTTTATTTGACAAGGTCAAAATCGTCTTTCTTCTATGGATGAATTTTTTCTCTGGGGTCCGAAACATTGCCAAAGTAAATTAAAAAATTATACCGAAAAAAATATATATATTTTTTTTCAAATAGAATGTCTTTCGAAATAACCCACTTTACATGTTGATAAATTTTAAAAAGTCAACTGAGCCAGAAGTAGTTTAAAAATATTAGAGTAAAAAATATAGGTCGAACAAAAGAGGGTGCAATGTGAGCGGAATATGGATGCGTACAGAAGCCCAATACCATAATAAGTTAATGTTCACATGTATATACGATGTATCCAATAATAATTTAAAAATAAAAGTTTAATTTAGCTCATTAAGGCAGAAAACAGCAATTATTAGTTTCCCCTAAACCCCTAAATAGAGTCAAAAGATTTGGTAAAATGATGCTAAAAATTCCAAATTTAGAAAAATGACCCCTCAATTTCTAAATTTTTAAAAGTGCCCCTATCAATAAGAAGTCAGACATATGAGTATGTACAATGTGTATTTTTTTTTAAATAACAATTAAAAACGAACAATTAAAATTAACATTTAAAAAAGAACACTTAAAAAGAAATAAATGCACGATATTTACAATATGTACAGTATAAGATAAGGTTTAATTATACGATTAGGTAAAAAATCCTCAATTTTTGGATTTCCCCTATATAGTCCCAAAATAGGTTTAATTGTTCCCCTGAATATTTCTGTTTGAAATTCATAACACATTTCAATGTTTGCATGTTGATAAGTAATATTCAACTAGATTTTTAATATTAGGTTTTTGTTGGCTTATTAGGTCTTAAAACCACAATAATCGTAATTTCTGAACTCAAAATGGATATTGCGAAAATTGGGTTAAGGGTTCTAATGGGACATTTTGAATTGAAATACCATATGCCAATGTTTACATGTAAATACGGTGTATTCAGTAATAATCTAAAAATAAAGTTTAATTTTGCACATTAGGGTAGAAAACATCAATTACCTCTAAAACATCTATGCCTCTCCTAAAACAATTACATAGGCTTCCAGTAAAAAGTAGGATCGTGTAAATGCCTAATAATAATACATCGGGCTATCTACAAAACAGGTCCTAAGTGCATTGAACAATTAATTTAGGTTAACAATACTGGTATCAACACAAGACTATCATCTGCACCAATATTTACTTATAAACGGTCAAATCTTCGCAGGACAGAAGATCGTGCTTTCTCGGTCACTGCTCCTAATATATGGAATCAACGTTCTCCTTCGTTAAGATCAATATTTGATCTTGTTGTGTTCTCAAACGTTCTCTTAAAACACACCTTGTTACAATTTAAATGTAATGCTTAATATTTACTGCATATCGACTTATCTTTCACTATTTCACAACACTTTATTTTATTTATTATACACTGAATTTTGTTCTCTGATAAAATTGCGCTACAGACATTGTGTATAATAATGCGGCGCCATATAAATGAATAATACTAATTATTATTATTATTGGTAAATATTCTGTAAGATATATACATAAAAGGTTTACCTACTTTGCTACAAAGCAATCATGGAAAAAGACATGCTAGTCACAAGATTAGAAATGGTATGAGTAGTTGATAAATGTAAATCCAATTATAGTCCTCAAAACTATGTGAAAACAGTGAAATACACGGATTGCTACTCTATAAATTTATACGTACACTCCAATCTGCTTTATTGGGGCACAAAAGTTAACCCCAATTAAGCAACAAATTAAAAAATGAAAAATACAACTGATTAAGACACTTTTCGCATTTTATGGATTAAACAATTTTTGCATTTTATTGATTAAACAATTTAAAGTGGAATTATAAACATAAAAGGTATTTTACACATATAAGTCTATTTCCTCGCACCATTTGCAGCGTAATTATCAATATATATGAGCCGCTCTAAAAAGGCTAATTAATCAAGCAGCAGTGAATCAGTTTATGCAATAAAACAGTTTCAGATAATCTAGTCAATGGTCTAACGTTATTGTAACGAAATCTACTAACCATACCTTTAGTTACATACCGAACGTTAGTTACTTTCGGATTGTTAATGTTCGTTTACCCATCTAATTCCGTTAGTTTAACGTTATTTGCTAATGAAAATTAGATTTCGTTAGTTTAACGTTATTTACTAACGAAAGATAAATTTCAGTAGTTCAACATGATTCTATTGTTAGTGTCACTAATAAAAGTACCTACTACTGTTTTTATAAATTATTATAAAGCAAATGAATAGGATGAGTACTGCATTTAATATACTATATAATAAAAATTCTACAGAAGACAACAGAACTAAAAAAATATTAATGTAAAAAATTGGTGCATTTTTTAACACTATAACAAATATTACCCAAACCCTAATATACATAAGATAATTCATTCATTAAGAAAAACATGTGATACATTTATCATTTATTGAAAATATACAAAACTTCAAAACAATCTAATATAATGCGTAGAATGCAATAAAAAATATACACTCGATACCTAGTTTGATTTTTAAAATCGTTACTTTAAAAGCATGCTCATGAGTTACACAAAAGTAGTAATAAGATATTACTATATTATTACTATGTATTACTAAGATATATATAAAGTAGTACAGAGATAAATAAGATAACTTGTAGATTAAAAATTATACAAATATGCAAGCTCCATTTAAGATTGATACTTTTAAATCCACAGATCAAGAATTACGCGGTAGTGATAACGTGTAAATAGGTAGTATATACATATATATATAAATAGAATAAAAAACAAAGAGCGCTTGCTGCGGTAAAATAATTTATTACAAAGTAAATTATTTATTACAAATTATTTTACCGCAGCAAGCGCTTTTTATACCTACTTCTTAGTCTATTTTATTTATCCAATGCTGCCATGAAAAGACCAATATTATATGTAACCAAACTATTGCTGCTTTTGTTGCAAACTATTGACCAGGACTAATATTTCGTGATAAACAAAATAGATAATTATCATGAAAGAGTTCTGAGTAAACAATAATAGCATATCCTCGTATATTATGTTAACTAAACTTTCTATATAAAATATATTTCACTGTGAAATTATGGCTTACATTCATATTACGTAGCTACATAAAAATATATATGATGCGGTCTATTAGATGCTTATAGTTTATGACAGAAAATATAGTGTCAATTATATGTCACGCACAAAAATTATAGAATCTATAAAGCAGTCCCTCATATAAACGGTCATCGGTCACAGAAAATGTAATAATAAGGCTCCTTGATTCCAACAAAAACTTATAGGGGAAGCGAGCATCTATCACACTGCTTTATAAGTGTCTCATCCAGTTAACATTTGGAATTTGGGGTTCCTGTTCCTGACTTCTCTTGCTTTCCACGAGCATAACAAAAGGCTCAGAAAATCCCTATTTCTATGAAAAATAACACTTAGCACTAAGAATCAATTAACATCGTGTCCCATCGATATTCGCAACAACGATATCTGGGATGCATAGAGTAATAATACCAAGAGAGTTCACTCGGTAAAAAAGCATAAATATGTTTGTTTAAATATTCAGAGTTTGCCATTTTATATTCCCACCAATGCGATAGTAATTTACGTTCTAAAACAGTATAAAATATCGCATTTCAAACTGGCAAATGTACATGATATAAAGTTCTGATATGAAAAGTAAAAATATAGAAATGTGCGTCTGAATTAGAGCTACAATAATATGTAATTTATAGGAGTATAGCTTGAATTATAAAAAAATTTTCGATAGCGGCAAATAACTAGTTTTGCCTACTTTTAAGCCGTAGGAATACGAAATAAAGTGCCCGTACAATTTAGGCTATGCATACCAAATAATGTAGGCAAAAGTTGTTATTTGCTGCTATCAAAAAACTTTTTTGTTATTTAAGACTTCTATAAATTACATATTATTGTAGCTGATATTCTGACGCACATTTCTATATTTTTGGTGCAGTTTCAAAATTTTGGACTTTCCGTTTGAATCAAAGGAGTGAGCCTTCTTTACGATCTTATATTTTTTGGTCATTATAGTGCGGACCAAACATTTATAGTTTTATATGAACTTATTATTACTAATTTATAGCACGTGTTATTAAATATAACTATTTTAACTATTTTCTTTTTGATTGAATGACTTATTTAAATGTTATTGAAAATGATTTTTTATTAATAATATACTATAATATACTCAACACTTTTGATGGGGATAAAGTAGTAGGTTACCTTAAATCAGGGAGGCAATATTTTTAAAGCATTTTTAAAATTAAATTTGAAATCTACATCGTCGAATTACCTCGTCTGTAAAGTTTGATAGATGTATACATTCAAATTCGCTAAGTGAACTCTCTTAGTATTATTAATCTATGCTGGGGTGATTCATTATCCAAAGGTAAAGTAGAATCTCTTCAAAATGTTCGTTGATGTAAAGAACACTCCAATTTAATACTTATCATAAGATTCCCACGAAAAACTGACATTTGTAGAAGCTCCACTTAATATAGACCATATGTGACCCATGTGAAAGTGATGACGATGACAGCATATTACTATAACGATGATACATTAATTCATTTAAAATTCATAAAACACGATGTGTGCGTATAAAATATTATTGTATAATGAAAAAAAACTGAAAATAATATAGACTATTCAAAAGGAATTTTCCAGGCAGGTGCAAATGTACCAAATAACCCAGGTAACATATAAGAATAACATACATAAGAACAAATAAGGTAGCATATGACTAACCAATCAAATCCGACCAGGCTCTAATCTCTTCATCAATCTGTTTAAATTGTGACAGGCGAGCTCAACCAATGAAATTTTTTGCTATGGGTGTTTTTATGAAAAAATGTAACTCGATATATAAGGCCCAGCGAATCAGTAGCTAAAATCCATTTTACATTGATTTCAGTAGTATTTATTTTTGAATTTAATTTTATCACATTATTAATAGACATGACCCAACAGGTGGGTCGCCTATATAGAAATAATAAAAAAAAATTGATTAAAAGTATTCATACCAATCGATACTCCTTTTCATTGATTTTCACTTAAAAAATAAATATGTGGATTACTACAGAAATGAGAAATTTCTCCTCTATTCTAGTAAATTATAAATAGGTAGTTATATAGTAAAGGTATTTCTATATTTTGGATATGTGCTTCTACTTAGTTTATTTAGTAAAAGCAGAGACAAAACCATGCATTATATATTCCACAATACACAATACACAAAACAGCCAGACGGAATGACTTAATATTTTTTATAAATCTAGTAATTATATAGCAACTGAGCTTGCTTAAATTTTTCCAAGGTATAGACACTGAAATATTTTCTAAAACATTATTAATGCATACATCGGTTAAGAAGAATATCTAATATAGAAGGAACTGCTTTCTAAGACCGTGGTTTAGTACAGCTAAAATTATATTTGGACAAATGCGTGCTCTGTCTAGTTAATCTATTATAATCTAGTGCGACTATGTTCGGGCGTCTATGTAGGGGTTAGATTTTATAATTTCCCAATCTAACTACATAAAATGTAAATTACCTTTAATATATTACTTAAACAGAAAAGAGCCAAGCCAAACATTTTAGCAAAGTAAATGTTTATTATTACAGGTGGCTGTCGTTGAATAGCACAATTATATATATATTAGGAAACAGAAGTTGGACTTACATCTTACATATACTTACGTTTTTTGTACACAAAATATTTTTAACTTATCGTAGCGCGGATCATAAAAGGCAGATCAATCGCTGGCTAGCAATAGTCAATCATAGCTGGTCATAACATTATACAAAAATAGCAGAATTAAGTAGTGTCTCTTTGATATGTTTGACATACACTTACTATTTTTAAACGATTTTGTTTTGTTGAAATATTTTTAAAATTTTACTATAGGAGTTATGCTTTAAAAATAACTTTCGATTTCAACTTTAGATTTCATATTCGCCAGTTTTTTTCTTTTTTGGGGTATATTTATAAAATATTGCTTTAAATATGTATATTAATGTGTATTTTTAAATAATAATGTCACATTATTTATCTTGAAGTAAATTTTTGTAATTGTCAAATAACTGGCCCTGGACATTGGATTAATTGATCTCCTTAAATTGACAGGGTCCCCACCACTTGGGAAAACGGGAATTTACCTAGGTTCAGAATCTTGAAAACGTTTTCCCGATCTTGAAAACGGAAATTTTCCTAGGTTTTTCATTAATCTATCTGGAAAAAAAAATGTTAATACAAATTATTATTTAGTGTTAATTTTTACTTTTTATTACTTATTATGCACAATAATAAAT
>JAYRBW010145088.1:0-14781 GCA_036023295.1 Invenusta paracnida | reverse complement strand
AGAATCATAGTTTTATTGTTTACATTTTTAATGTATTCCCAGACATGCTATTAAACGAAAAAGCGCAATTATAGTATTGTCTATGGAACAATTTTCACTCGCCATCTAGGCAAGTGTCATCATGGGTTCAGCTCGCCTGACGCCATTATTGGTCGGCATTGGCGAGTGTGCCAGTGTTAATTTTGAGCCCTGTAATAATTATATATATATATAACAGCTTAACATTTTTTTTCATATGCAAACATTTTTGGAACTCTAAATATAACTTTAATGATTTAAAAAGAGTTCCAATTTAATAATAGCATTCAAATATTTATATTGATAGTTGGATAGAATATTTGATTGAAAAAGACAGCCTAGCTGTCTAGTTTTTAAAAGCTAATTACTAGGATCGGTTATTTTACATGCACACATTTTTGGGACTACTAAAAATACCCCTGATATTGGTGTAGATGACAGAATATAAAGAAATAATATTCTGAAAATATAAAATATAAACTATAAATTTTAAGAATTGATATCAAAGTATTAACATCATTACTACTAGCAAATTGGACATATTGAAAACAAATTACAGTTCTGTAATAAAAAAATAACTTAATATTATTAAAACTGCATATTATATAATTATATTTAAACAACAATATATTTTCCAAATATTTATAAAAATTTACAAAGAATATTAAAGATGAATACAATATAATAAAAGTATAAAAATATTAGCCTTATTATTCTGATGCCACTTGAATTCTTACAAATTTATTGAAAATAATGCATTTAATATACCTTGGTATTATATGAAAAGAAAGTTCATAATGAATATGATTAAACTGTGCAGTGGATTGAATTGATTTATAAAAACAAAAAAGTGTGTAAAAACAACATTTATTAATAGCAATACATTTTTCTGAATTAAACAGCATATCATCAGGCAAACAGAAACTGTGATGTCATACATTAGTATTTTTATGTAAGACATAACTTAACATATACTAGTGAATAAATATCAGAAATTAATGACAGCATTTTAAACTGATATCTGTTCAATATAAATCATATTTATCTGTTATTAAATTTCTCCAAATGACATTTTCTAATCCTAGTCTGAATCATAATATATTTTATTCTGGCTTCTATTACATTTTAAAACTACAATTAATTTCCATTTTGATTCACTAGTAAATGCTCAATTATATCTTGTATAAATATACTATTTAATCATACCTTTATCTTGCCTGATGATGTTGTTTGTTTTAGAAAAACATGTTGCAATTAATAAATGTTGTTTTTGTTGAGTTAACATTGGTTTTAATTGAATATTAATAAAATTAATACACAATTTAGAGAGATAGTTGGTGCTTCAAAAAATGAATTTTATTTATAAAGAGGAGAGCCAAAATGTATTGTAACATAAGATAGTTTATTTATACATGGATAAAAACAATATTTATTGTTAGCAATATGTTTGGCTTTATATTCATAAATAAATAATATTACATTCCATATGTTTTGACTCTCCTCTTTATAATTAAATTACACAGTAAATTTATTAATACTAAAGCTAGGTAGTGGTTATTACAATGGAACTCTATAATTGAAACAGTTATATATATTTTTGAGTATAGCTATTTACAGTACTCTATATAAAATTCCAATTGTACATTGAGTATAAAGTAAATAATTATAATTATAAATCATGCTGTCATTCAACTAAGTTTTTATTATAAGTTTATTTTTCACTTTTTGACAATTTTATTTTATATAATTCATTTTTTAGTAGGCTGTATATATAGGCATATGAAATATACCAGAAGTACTATAGTAATATATTTTTTGTGCTATTAGGCAGGAAGTTCTGTTGTAATAGTCACTATTTTAAAGTTATTTAAATGTTATTAATCTTCTATACCAAAATATAAGATTGCCTATTGCTGCTTTTGTCAAGCCAAAAACAAGTGCCAGCAATTAACTTGAGAGATGTTAACAGCTCTAGTCATTAATTCTAAGGAGAATAGGCCTTTTTTTGATCAATAATAAATCAGACTAGAATGCATTAAAATGCTCATTTTTTATATCAACAAAATTGTCAAGCACTAAGGAAAAAAATGCAGCTAAGATGAACTTTTGAAAAGGTTTCTAGATACTTTTTAAAAGGGTTCAAGTTTGATAAGATATTGGTTCTTCTTCTTATTATTTTTGTCAGCCTAATTGATTGATATTGACATTTGAAAATAATCAATAAAAGTAATATAACAGTCTTTCCTATCAATATGTAACAAAATTAAAGTGCAGATTAAAAGTGAAAATAAAACATTATATAAAAATAATATAAGATTAAACCAAAATGTAACTATTTTGAAATAAAGTGGATGATTTTGATACAGAAAGATATTCAAAGTTTTTATTACAATAAAAATGTTTAATTTCCATATTCAAGCATTTAAACTAAAATCTACAGAATTGTATATAACTGATACTATTTAAAACAAATATAATTCTGTTGTAAATTAATCATATTAATAATGAAATATACAATAATATTATTAATACTATTTAAGGATTTTGTAAATAAATAATTATGAATTACATAGTCTGCATGAAATTATATCTAGATATAGACATATTTTGTAAACATTTTTTTATGTCTAAATAAAAATGATAGCATTACAAAAATGAAAGCCAAGAATTTTTTTTGTATATCAACTATATATATACAGGATGTCTGAAAAGTTGCTGTGCAGTTAAAATATTTTATTTCAACTTTTATTTATAATCTATACCAATCAAACTAAGAAAGCAATGTTTTGTTCATTAACTTAATGACTGGTCAAACATAATATTTTGCTCATTTAATATTGATCACTGTATAGCCTTATCTTTCTTTTAATAGACTATTTAATATGATCACTGTATAGCAACTTTTAGGATACCCTGTATATATTATGTTATTTAGTAATTTATATATAGATTTTAACAGTAATCACAGCCACAATTAAATCATGGAGCCTTTTTATATCAAAAAAGCCTTTATATATTTAATTTTATTTTTGTTTAGAATTAGATTTTAAATCTAAATTTAGCTAATTAATTAAATATTTAAAATGTTTAGGTATTTATTTAGATTTACAGGTATCTTTACACAGAAATATACACAGTTATAATATAATAATTATACAATAATGTTATTGCATATATATATTGTTACTTATAATACAAATATAAATAATTATATTAGTAATACAAATTATAATACAGCTGATAGTAATATAGCTGATATTGATTTTGGTAATATCCCAGTTTCCCGCATAAAATTATTTGTCAGGGTTTTTATTAAAATAAATCACTATTTAATAAAATATTCATTTATTTTAATTATTTTTAATGTAGTTAATATTAATAATATGTCTAATAATTGAGGAGATTCTTGATAATTGTGGTGTGGTTGCAGCCACCAACTTTTAATAGTATATATAGGTATATAATAATAATATATAAAAATGTTAAAAATAATTAAAATAAATGAATATTTTATTAAATGGCGGTTTATTTAAATAAAAACCATGAAAAATAATTTAATGTGGGAAACTGGGATATTACCTTGATATTATATATTAGTTTTGTTGCTTTACTACTATATGGCATATAATATTATTAATATTAATTATTATTAAAAAAACAATTTATCATTGACATTATGTTTAATTTAATTAATAGACTTCAATACATTTTTTTCAGAAAAACGTCAATAGGAAATGTTGTTTCTTACGCAATTCGTGATACGCCATTGATTGTCGTTTTAAAAAATAATTTTCTAAATTAAACCCAATTCGGAAGTAAAAACCCGACCACAAAAATTAGAACCGATACTGTATTGCTTACAATCTAAAACAAATAAAATTATTATATTTATTAAAACTAAAACCGGTTATATATATATTATATAATAATATAATATAATATAATATAATACGTTATATATTTTAATATATTATTATTATTTAATATAACAACGTTATTTATCTAAGTTAGTTTTTAGTACCTGTGGAATATATTCATTACCATAACCTTTTAAAATTATTTTCCTTTTTTTGAGTTTAGGTTTGTATTAATGATATAGATAATATTTAGATATACCGCTATTTAGAGATATCTAAGAGGGGAGGGGGGCGGCAGAATGGTGTCTTACATGTATTGCATAATGTCTTAAAACCGAGCTCGCCTGGTTCGTTCTAGGTGTTTGTGGTGGTAATGAAGTTCCCGTATAGGGCTTTCGACGTACAGTAACTGGCATTTTTGACACTGCATCTTAAAGACACCTAGTTTCTGCTCCAGAATAGCGAGTTTTGGAGCGCAGGCATGTTGCCATTGAGTATGTGAATTGTTGTGCTTTTGGGCTTGCCTTAGCAATTACTATTGTGTTTAATATTAATGTGTGAAAACACTAAGTATAGTGACTTTGGTGTATGGAGTTCGTTAATTGCCGAATTCTATCTGTGAATTCAGTGGGGGTAAGGCTTAAGCCTGTCAGTGGGGATATCCATTTAACCTCATTCGCTCTTTGAAGGAGTTGACACATGAGATCGAACTTAATTAGCATCGATACAGCATTTTAACTAGCCCCTTTTACATTTATCTGTTTAAGTTGTTTAATTTGCTTTTCTATTTTTGGTATTTTAATTAGATTCAGTTGTGCATGTATTTTCCCTCGTTTTTATTTATAAATTTTCCGTATTTCAATTAAGCGACTATTTATCTACGTACCTGTTAAACTTTTACTGTAACCTATCACCTGTCTAGTTTAAAGCTCATTCTAACCATAGATATAGATTTAAAGTATATTTATATCTATGATTCTAACTAATTATATATTACATATTAGTTATTTCATATACCTAATCGATTCTATAAACCTTATAATAGTTTTGCTTTGTTTACTTAGAGCAGTCTATCGTATCTTGCTCCTTCGCCAAATAACGTTTTTATATAAATACATGGTGCAGCTTTAATTTACCATAGTTTCATGTATCACTTATATATTATTGTTCATGTTATCAATATACAATTTCTCCAATTAAATGTTAATTGAAAACAAAAATTACAAAGCTCACGGCAAACCATATTATGTTTCCGAAGTTAAATTATTCCTGATCTAAATTATGATCCTATGTAACAACAAAGGTGTTTTTAATAAAATTATGAAACTTATGAAAGTAAATTAAATTGATCATATTCATTGATTTATTTTCTTTTTTTCCTTGGTAAAAGATTAATAATTATCCGATATCTATGGTCATACCCTAATTAGATTAAGAAATAATATAGTTTTATTCGAGTAGCTAATATACGGTGTAAAACAACTGAATTTATACTGAAAATTAAAAAAAAGGTTACCTTTAACAAAAACAAAAACACATTACCAGTAATAACAGTAATATTTTGAACTGATTTCGAAGGCATGCAATGATGCTAGAAATAATTATATATTTTGAGATAAAAATGTTAATACATATATATATACTACTTGCAGTAGCACATATTTAAAAGTATATATCTATATAGTAAAATAAATTTCGGTGGAATTTTCTAAGCAAAATTTGCATAACAAAACATGGAATAATTAACCGAGAAATATCATACAAAATCGTTATTATAATGTAAAACCATGACTTACTGTAATATAAGTATTTTAATGTTTGTAGTTATCTCTTTAGAGGATTAAAATTTCCTAGGTCTCCATAGTATAGTGTATTTATAAACAAAAGCAGGTATGTTACTAATTGTAATATTACGTAATTAATGTGTCGACCATATTATATTAAACAATTTTATTATCATACATAGCATGTTACTGCAATATATGTATACTTTACACGTCATATAATACTGCAAACAGTTATTATACAAACAAAAAACGGATGGTGTGTTATAATATACCTGTTAAAATGAAATGAAAATATACCTTTTGGAATGAAATCAATCAAAAAAAGAATGAATGAATCTGTACAGATTACTGAGTGGTGGGTCCACAGCTAACAATAAAGCAGAGTAAGATCACACGAGCGAGGAGCAGGGTAGAGCTAATTTGCAACCAAAATCGAGTTCAAACAAAAGTAGTTGAGATTGTTTCTCCAAGAACACTTTGCCTATTACGTAATTAGAATATTCTGTATAAGAAATCAATGAAGAAATCAATAGATAGGCCAGCTGTGCTTGGTAGGTGTGTATCTAGAAACCCGATCAATAAAGTAAAAATAATAATACACAATGCTTTTGCAATATGCAATAAAAATGGTGAACTTCAATGTTATTTCCTTGACCCAAGAAACCGGCAGTTTGAAATGAAACGCCCGCTCTTTATTGTCAAGAAATCTCCAAGATCCCCTCTCATTATACGATATTATTTTACACTCAATAGTCCAATCGTTGCATCATTTTGCGAGACGACTCGTAGCTCGCTTGTGGAAGGAATGTATCGATCCATCACTGCTGACTTGGCTTGCTTTGTTGCTCAAGTTTGTCGAGAAACTGGGCCCGACGATTACGCACTTCGCTGGCTGATACAGGGCCGACCGGTGCAATCGGACCGCTGCCTGGTTGCGGTTGTGCCGCTAGTGCGTTGTGACTGCCGCTTCCGGTGGCCAGTGTTTGTACTGATGAGAGAAATTGGGTATAAGACGATATTATTATACGGGAAATCTAGCTAATAGAATGTCCCCACGTCTAAAAATAGAATTCTTCCTTTTCTATAAATAGATACTAAATGAAATAAATAATCGGATTGTATTGTTACACTCGAAAGGAGAGGGATGAACTTTTAAACTATTTAATTAATATCAAATTCAAACTATCTGTCACGTGATTATTTCCCTTGAAATACTGACTTCCGATTGGACAACTGCTCCTCTTTCTGGCGAATTCTGTTGTATCTACATATCTATTAATAGATTTGCAGTTCGGATGCTTTTGAATTATTTAATATAGAGAGAGACTAAATCATTGTTTTATTGTAAACATAACAATATACCAAAGCGCGGAATGTTAACCCCAAAATGCGACACTTCTGTATCGTTTGGAACTGTTCTTTAAGAGATGGCGTAAACTTTATAAGTGAAGGAATTTCATATCAGAGATAACAATAGTTAGGAGTTAAATGAAAGACACAAATACAACAATACAGATCACAGATTTCCTGTTCTGCTCTACATATATTTAAATATACGCGTATTTCACTTATTTTAATGAATCTTTACTATCTGATTATTTGTTTTCTTCATATTTACATCAATATCTGTAATTCTAATCTGTCCAACTCATTGTGAACTTTCACTTAATAGTACACCAATTGGGTTGGTTCAGTTGCATAGATTCTAAATTGGCTTATATACTTCACGTAATCTCAATCTCTCATCTGTATTCTTGCCTTTGAGTGTATCTTATATATTTAGCTCACAATATATCTGTTTCATCTTTTCATCTCACCTTCGATGTGGCGGTTTAATTAACCTCGAATTATACGGTTATTATAAATTTAATTATTGTATATATTTTTTCTTAATTTACATCATCGAGGGATAGTTTCTTTAATTTCTTCACAATGCAATGATTTTGACAATGTTTTGACAAATTTTTTTAAAGTTGCCTATTTTTGAAACTTAACCTTTTTTGTCATTTTACCTGTTTAAATATCATTACCAGAACTGGAAACGTTTAGTATATTTTGTCAATTGACTGAAGTATTTTGTCCAAATACTCAAATAAAGAAGCATCAAACGAGATTTAAAATATAAATTTAAGAACAGTTTTCTTATAATACTTACGAAAATATGCCTAACTAATTTTCTAAACAACACTGTCATTAATTAAAATATTTGTATAATTTTTAAAATCATAATCTAATTTATGCCAGATTTTTAATTAATCAAAATAAAAGGTTGAGTAAGAAATAAAATGTAGAGCACTAATATACAAAAACGATTATCTACTCTTTCATAGATTTAAAACAATTAAAAACAGGACATAGAAAAAAGTTATGAAATGAAGTATTATATTCATATATATTAGAGTTTCTTTGTCATTGAACTATAAATAATAATAAGAAATATGCAAGTATGAATAAGCTTATTACTGACATTGAATATATAAATAAAGTTAATCACAAACAATTGTCCTAGATAATCCCATAACTAGCCCAAGCTCGTATTATGCTAGTCTAGATTGTATAGCAGTATTAGCTATGTTTTATAACGACTGCAGTAGTTGAGTAATAGTCAGAATATTTATTTAACAATAAAGATATTAACTATTAAATATAATACAAAATTACATTTAACTATAATTGAATTATAATTTAACTATAATTCACCTTTAAAAATACATTTAGTTACTTTTATATAGATAATCATTTTTAAATTTATTCTTACGTTTTATATAATTTATACAAACGATCTGAATTCTATCTGCACTTTCTCTTTTCTTACAAAGCTATTATGCTGCTTTCTTTGAAACTTAAAATAATGCCAAGTTATTTTTAAGAATAATGACATCATTCTTAATGACACTGAATTGTATGAATATATTAACTTATTGTTTGCTGATTGTGCAATCGAAAGGTGTTTTTTTTATTAAAATAAAAAATGGATTTCCCGCCTAGTTACAAGCGTGTCGTTTCTAAGTAAGGATCTATTTTTAGCTTTATGCTTGTACCTACCACGAGAAGAAGACTGATTTAAGGAACCCGGGTTGTCCAAACTGATCGCAATGGCGCGTTTAAGGGCGTCCTCTCCTTCCGAGGAGTCCTCCTCCTCGTTCCGCAAACTTTTCGGTGCCTTGGAGGAGTGTAGACATAAAACACAAGTAGTAGTGGAAGTGGACATCCAAATCACCCTCCTACCAACATTACGTAATATTACAAAGCTTCCACAAAATGTAATTGAACTAAAAAGTTCTAAATTATGTCAATAATGAATGATTGTCTACACGTATATACAGTCAGTGAGAAATACGGCCAAAAACACTTAACTTGTAGATAATCGATAATTTAATCAATTGCACGTAGTTGACCATAACAATAAATTTGGCATGGTGATTGTATTTTTTAATAATAGAGTAAATCTTGATTTTACAATAATTGTTTGTGTCCATTCAATTGCCTGAGGAGCGCCCCACTAAGGATATTTTAAAATAATGAGCATTGCAAGTCTTTTTAAGGTAAGTACAAGCTGGAAACCCTCTCACCGGTTTGGTCTCAGACAACGACTCCAGATGTCGACTCAGCCGGAGCGCCTCGGCTATTTCCAGTTCTTCGGCCTCCCTTTGGGTCGCTTCAAGGGCCCGCTGCAGACTCCGATCATTGGCTTCCGTGTCACTGAGACTCATTTGGACGGCGCGCGCCAACTCTGCATCGTCGGTCTCTCCGTGGTCCTCTCCACCGCCAGTGCGCGATGTGGCACGGGGTGTTTGCGTTTGGCTCAAGGAAATTGGGTGTTGCTGGAGGGTTTAGAGAGAAGGGAGTTAATACGGGGTGTTTGCGCTTGGCTCTCGGAAATTGGGTGATGCTGGAGGGTTTAGAGAGAAGGGAGTTAATACGGGGTGTTTGCGCTTGGCTCTCGGAAATTGGGTGTTACTGGAGGGTTGCGAGAGAATGGAGTGTTTCCTGTCTTACCCACCCAGTTTGCCACTACCTACTAAAATATATTTCATGGCTTTGAAATGGTGTCAACTGTAGTGTATAAAGCGTAGGTCATATGTGAGACATTTGAGTTCCTAGGATTACACTGTTTACCGTTTAATTAGATTTATATAATATGAAACATACGAAATAAAAACGGTACTCATGAGTCCTACACAAGACTTTACAGTTAATCTCACCGAGATGATGGCGTCGGCATCACAATGCGGCAGGACCCCGCCAATGAGGAAGACTGAGTAACCACTCTGTTGGAGCTGGGCCAGGAAGAGGGCTACATATGTGTCCGAAAGGAGCACAGGTCCAGCCAATACGGAGTTCAGGTTGAACCACTGATGTCCCAGTCGACGCACGGTCAACCAGTGTGACTGGTAGTTGCAGATGAAAGCGGTCGGTTGGTGTCTGGCTAACTCGGCTTCTGGTCTTTGACTTTGATAGGGGATCAACTCGAGGGACCAGACCTCAAGAGCTTTCGAAATCACCTGAGAGAGAAAAAGAACAGGCTCGAGTAGAACACAGCCGACTTTGACTTCTGCAAAGAAAGGGAATTCCCCTTTGTTTACGTCCCACTAATCTCGTCACATCACTGAGATAGGGCTAGGGTTCCCAGTGTTTGTCTTTTACAATGTGAGGGAATTCCCATCTGCCTACGTCACACCACTGAGATAGGGTCGGGGTTCCCCGTGTTTGTCTTTTACAATGTGAGGGAATTCCCCTCTGCCTACGTCACACCACTGAGATGGAGCCGGGCTTCCCCGTGTTTGTCTTCCGTAAAGTAAAGAAAAACAGAGAGAAAGAGAGGGGGAGCCGAGAAGGTTACCTGGACAGAGAAGTAGCCACTATCGTCCATATTGGAGGATCCATCTCTGAGGAAGCGTTGATAGTCTTCCGAGTGGATTCCACCAGTTACCATGGCCTGGCGCTCATCTTCATCTAACTGACTGGCCAACTCTGAGAGGTCAACTGCAGTGAAGTAGGGTCCCTGAAGGAGGGCATTGAGACAGTGCTGGGCGCAGAGTGAGCCCTCTTGCTGGAGAAGAAAAGATGAGCGAGTAGTGCAAAAATAACGTTCAAGAAATATGCTAATTATATTATTATTTTTAATACATTAACAAAGGTATTATAATTGGAAAAAATTAACCTGTCTTTTAAAAAATCAGGTAAAAAATAGCTTTTTGGCACAAGTATATTTGAACTTGAAAGTTATTAATTGTGTTATATTTATAACCCTTGAAGCCACTAAATAGATATTGTACCGTCAAATATCTACGAACACGACTTTATATGTTTGTATTTATTCATTTTTAAAGTTTGAAAATTTAGTAATATTTTAAAAACAATTAAATGGTTTAGTGAAGCATTTCCACGATATAAACTACAATTATTGGTTCTTACAAATGAGCTTAATAGTTAACTTAGACCCTAAAAGAGTGAAAATTATTTCTTGAAAAGCACCACTAAACAAGAGAATAGATGAAAAAGAAGTATAAATATTTCGGAAATTATTGTTAAATCAACACTTTTTATTCTGACTGGGTGAATTAATATCTAGTTTATAGTGCTATCCCTCAAATTAAACAGCAAAACCAAGAAAAATTATCATTCGATAGCAATCACAAGATTTTAGACAGCTTTTAATGGAAAGTAAATCAAAATATGAAGAGTTTTAATCAAATTATATTGGAGGTTAGAAGAAATTTAATGAAGTATGTGTCAAAGTTGAAACACATTCCTTTAGTTATTAAAATATTACCAATAAAATGTCTACATTAAGATATCAGAAAATTAAATTATATTCATTTTAAGATAAAATAACACTTATTGTGTCTATTATTATGTATATTATAAATCTATTTGAATATATGTAAATATGAAAATGTAATTTTCGGAAGTAGATAAATTGTCAGTGATAAATAGTATATCAGCCCATTTTCAAAGAATGTTGAGATACTAAAATACACGTTTTTATACAAAAATTGCCTCCACTATGGATGACAATAGATATTTGTTATCGTCATGTTTGAGAATATCTGAAGGTTTATCTGACTGAGAGAATTCTATTTCTCAATTAAATTACAATTGAACAATACAACAAAAAATATTGTAGGAAAAATGTTGACAAAAAGAGAGATATAAGCTAATCAATTCAATTTAGACTAATTTGTAATTTAGTCAATTCATAACTAAATAATAATACAATAATTGAAAATAATGCACTATAATTAAAATTAATATAAGAATATAAATCGAATATAAAGCTTGAGTTCTGCAGCGTATATTTTAATATTTCTCATATAATAGCTCTCATATTTAATGAATAATTATATTATTTAATATATTTACACTTGCAGAACTCAAGCTTTACACTATTATTAAGACTAGCATAATATTTGAACTACTTTTATGGCTGTAATTTTTATTTCGTATTACTCTTATGTTAATGTTAAGATAGTATCTCATATGCAATTATTGTAGTATTTTTATAACATTATAATGTAATATGAAATTTCTTTCTTATAGCTAAATTAAGATATTAACTTAAGTTAAGATAAACTTAATTATATTCAGTTTCATACAAATATCTAATATAGGTGCCTACATCTTGGTCAATTAAAACATATTTATGACAATTTAAAAATATATATTTTTAGAGACTTTTATTAATTAAAAATACCATAGGAATGCCTAGGGTTACAAAAATAAGTCATAGACTCATTATGTTGTTCCTCTCCAGGGAAATCTTTAGTAACAAAATCTTTATTTAAAAATAATATCACACTCTGCCCCTACTGGGCAGGACAAGATTTTGAGTGGAACAGGGGCGGACACTGGGCCTAAAGATCAACGTATAATATTGGAATTAATCCGACACATGAGTCCGGACTCAAAGATATGTACAAATATTTGCAGGCAGCAAAAAAGTAAAATAGTGAGAGTTAAAAAGTCACTTAGAAGGTGTGTAGTAAAAGAAAAAGATGAGAAAGAAACGCTTAAAAGTTCTGGGGAATTCCTGACACATGATGCACATAAATGTTCCTCGAGGAGTGCACCGCTTTCCTTCTCTTATTCGGGATGAGGTTGAGAGCTGTACGCGAGAGAGCCACAGCGATCCCAGGCAGCCCAGCTGGGGGGTGAAGGTGTAGGCTGCGTAGACCCGGCTTTCCAGGTCTCTCCGAATCCCCTTGTATTTAAAGATTTGTGCGAGCATGAAGAGAAACCAGAGTGAGGCTATTATGTAGCTCACATTCCTACCACATTCAACTATATTACTAATAGCCATGTATCTCATTTACATAATAGTTATGTATTTACTATCGATATGAACGTATTTAATAATACAATTATTAAAAATGCTTCCTTTGCAATATAATACTAACCCATTGTTATAAGAAATACAAACATGATTGAGAAATTAAACATCCTATTTTATTCTAGTATAATGTCTGTCCAATCCATGTGCTGAGAGTGAAGAAATGTAAAATGTATATGCCAAGATTCTAGGCACGTAAAAAATTGCTATGTGCCATGAGATTAAAATTTTTTTTAAAATAAACAAAGGATAGTGCGATACTTGATAATCGTGGTGTGGTGGCATGCAGCCACCAGCTTTTAGTAGTATATAAGGGTTACTTGTTAATACATTCATTTTTGTTTTTTTGAGGTTTTGTCTAATACCGGCATATAACACTCTTGGCATATAACAATTTTCTTTAGGTGCTGTGACTCTTGCAACCTATAAATTATGTATTAATAACCTAGAAGAGGAAAATACATAAAATAAAAAGTGTTCCATAGTCATATTAGAAGGGTGCATGTCATAATGTCACCAAGTCATAATGCCACTAATATAAATCAAAATGTCACCAATATAAGTGACGAGGTATTATTATAATCACCATAGTCATAATGCCACCAATATAAGTCATAATGTCACCAATATAAGTGACGAGGTATTATTATAATCAAACATTATTCTGAAAAGAACAACTATCGCTTTAATTCATGAATTAGATCCATAATTAATAAATGAATCATCTTATATGCATTTCAAATATATAAATTATAATAATGTATTTAATAAAAGTTCATTACCTATTATTAATCAGAATGTTATTGGATGTAAGTTAAAATCATATACTATATAGTCAATATATAGTTAGGCTCTTACTATATTTACTCTATGAATTAAAGTTTTATATTGAAAATATTTTGTCTTCATGTTTTGATTTGGTAACGCTTTCACTCGTTTTGGTGATGCTAAAACTAAAAAGTATGCGGCCACTACCACACTACGATTATCAAGCATCTCATCTATCCTTAAAGTTCACACCACTAATAGCACCCACCATTATTTAGCTAGATTGAGTCTATGTAACTTAAACCTTTTCACTAATTCATTCTAAATATATTATTGAGATATTACTAATGTTTTAAATGCTGATATTATAAAAATAAAGATTCATAAATCAATATTAACTTTGTGATAGTTACTATATGCATCATATGAATATAAATTTACTCATCCATGACCTTATTAGTATTTTAATATCATGATACAACCAGTTTTCGTTAGTGAGAAAATGTTAACGGAATTTATATTAAACACACTCCTAAACCCCTTTTAAACAAATATATCCATTTGAAAAGTCACAGCGCCCCATAATGTAGCGTTTTTAACAAAAATATTCATACCAATATATCAAAAATAGCTCAAGCAACTTCAAAATCAAAAGTAGCATTTTCGGTAAAATTCGCAAAAATCGATATTTCCCTCTGGAGGGCGTATGAGCTCACTAAACACAAAATAAATATCAGAAACGAAATCTACGGCTAAAAATAGCCTAGAGAGCTTACAATAAAAAAATTATACCCAAGTCTGTCTATGAATTGGATATGAAGCATTTGCGAAAGTCTGAGTATAGGATATATGTGTTTGAGGTGCGACAGAAGTGCAAAATTTTTGCAAAAGCATATATATATAATTTATATATGTGGATTTTGAAAATATCGTTAAATTTGAAAAAAAGCATTTCAAAAATCGATAAGTGATCGTTCAAAATATTTAGGATGACCCCTAAAAGCGATTTTTAAAATAT
>JAYRBW010145077.1:0-14783 GCA_036023295.1 Invenusta paracnida | reverse complement strand
GGGGGGTCTTTGTTCTCGAGTCGCTCCTTCCCTACTACTAATTTCATATCTATATTTATTGTAACGTTCTTAAGTCTTAAAAAGAAAAAATCACTACTTTTGGTATATTATCTCCATAAATTTTCTTATAATTATATTTAAAAAGGTTTCGTAACAACAGTTGCGACTATTCAAGTGTCCAGCTAACAAACCTTAAACGAGGATCCGGACTTGATAAAGTTCTTTTCAAGGACATTGTCGAGAGCTGGATCCAATTCCTCCCCAACATCCTCAATAAGCAGTGGACGACCCAAAGAAAGCGCGTCCTCCAAGTGCTGACGGAAGTACCTGTGGTTCAAGGCGGTGATCTGCAGATCATGCGTGCCCTCACGATTCTTGATCCAGATCTTACCCTGGTTCTGAGGATCAATGAGTAGGGGATAGCGACTCGCCTTCGTTACAATGATACCGTTCTGAACTGAGAGTTCGTCATTGGGCAACCCTTCGAGATTCCATTCGCCGATCTGGGTAAGAAAATATTATTCTTCGATAGATGACAATAAAAATATGTTTATGTTATTTGTTAGACACACCAACTTTAAGAACCAATATTTCAAGTGAATATGTTTTAAAATTTACGGTAGTAGGGTCGGTAAGCATGTCAATGACGTTCATATTTCCAGAGTAAGGGATGTGGCGACTCTTAAGCTCCTTCTGCCAACTGCCGGTCATAAGGTTTCGGAAATCCTGGTTGAAGGGACCCGAATAAGATAGGAAACCAGTGGCCATCAGTACATCGCCAATAAGCCTAAAGTTGGGTTGTGGAAAGAAGAGCAGAAGAAAACTGGTTTTATATAAAGCATATTTATAAAGAAATGATTAATGAGAAAATTTAGAAATACAATTTTTATATACAGTATAATTACGCTATTAAAAACTCTTGAGTTTTGAAGAAATAGTTACGCATAAAAAGACACATAATAATGCTGCGTGATATATGACAGATATATATGGGCTAAAGTTTATGTTCAGAAAATCCTAAAATTTAATTTTAGGCATCAATTATCTTGTACAGAAAATATGTTGTATAAAATATAAAAGTTAGAGGCAAAATTAAATATGTATAACAATCTTTTAAAATATAAAACAATTGGTTTTAAAGCCTAAGGATGTTGTTCATTTTAACATAATTTTAAAAACCTCGAAATTTACATGATAAACTCAGATAACCTACATTTTTTTGCTAAAAGATAGATAGGTCTTTCTTTTAATACCACGAAGGGTTAAATTATAAATACTTCTTTTAAAATAATTGTTTAATACGTTTTTGTGTTATTATGAGTACGCTACCTGCCAATTTGCGCTTTGAACTCCTTGCTTTGCTCCGTCCATCTATCCTTTTCATCAGCCAAACCCGAAATCAGCTCGCTCGCCGCATTCATTTTCCGTCGACAGTTCTCCGCATCGTCCAACAGAGCTTGCTTTTTACGCATAGCCTCCTCGTAGATGGCCCGAACCTTCGCCAATTCCCTTTCCTTCTCATCCAGCGTTGCCTGCGCCGCATTAAGATCCATCATGGCCTTTTCGCGCAGTACCTCCTGCTTCGCCAAATTATCCTTAAGCGGCAGAACTTCTTTGTTGATAGCAAAGAAGGAGGCCATAGCCCGCGTCCATGAGAGCAAACCTGCCACATTACCACACACACGCTTAGCTACATCCAACGTGTAGTCTTCCATGTCTAAATATGGCGCCAACAGTTCTACAGACTCTTCGTTGATACTGTCCTTAGCGAAGGTGACCAGCATGTTGAGAAAGCCGGTGTTAGACATTAGTTTGAGGGAGTCTGACCAACTGGGTTTGGGGCATGGTCGCTCTAAATCGGGACTGCAAGGCTCCAAACGGCGTTGAAAGAGAATACATACGCAGTCCATAATTCGCATGATAAGATGCGGCGGCTTGCCCAGCTTACGCACAGTGGCGATATCGGCTGGTTTGATGGTGTTCAGGGCATCTTCAGCCTCCTGTAGTGCTGGCTTAGCTGCTTCGAGTTTTGCCTCGGCGAGTTTACGATCTCTCTCTATTGTGTCTACAATGGCTTGGGCTCGATCCTTCACCACCTGCACCTTATTTCGCACTGCCATTGAGGCGTTCTGCTGGACCGTGACATCCTTCAAGACCTCCTCTGCTTCCTTGTTAGCAATAGCAAGTTCCTTCTCTTTGACAACCAGCTCTTTACTGAGCTCACCAACACTTTCCTGTGCCTCAACCAGCTTAGTGAGACCACTATCCATTCTGTTTGCTAGACCTAAGTAGAATTCATGTTTTTCTGCGTATACTGTTTTATAACTAGTCAAGAAGGATAGATATGATTTAGGTGTTACGTGAGCTTGACGACGATATCTGAAATAAAAAGAAAAATACGCTTATTTCTCTAAAAACACACATAGATAAGTATATAGTATCGAAGAAATTACCTCTGGAAATAATCAACGCATGATTCAGCTACACCATCGTGCACAATTCCCATGCAGTTAATAAGTTCTTTCTTGGTTTCTGGTGAAGCAGCGATCTCAAATTTGCTTAAGTAGTGATCAGCCACTGCGACCAAAGCCTCCTTCGGCCAGCGCTGAAACCAGTCCATTGTGCAGCCGGAGATAAGTCCGGGGAACTTAAGGGCTCGGGATCGGAATTTCTCGCCCACAGGAGAGAAGCAGAGTACCACGTGTAGATTGGCTCGTGTTCGTGACAGGAAGTAGTCCTATAGCAAGAGAAGTTGTAATTTGGTATAAATAAAAATAGGTTACCATATATACTGCGGTCCAAAGTTACGGAATAACTTTTTCAAAATAATGATTTTATTTTATATACAAAATATAAAACATATATTATAGTTTATGATTAATGGTTAATAATTATTATTGTATTGTACATTATACAAACAGATACGTTGAATATATTTTAATCAATGAAATGTGTTGAAAATGTCTAGAAATATTTAAACGTTAGTGTATTATACACTGTAAACCTTAAGATACATATTATAAAAGTCTAAATTTTATAAAGCTTGATAGATATATTATAGACTTCAAAGTATATGGTAAACTTTGACTTTTTTCAAAGCTAACACCATGTATATTATTGACTTTCAAAATATGATATCTACCTAATTTAAAGTATTCGTAAGATAACTCGGTATTTTAAAGTAGACTCTCTAAATATACCCTATGAGCGTTTAAATTTGTTAAACACCTCTTTATATGTTTAATATGTTTTTAAATACATACATATATAATATATATGTACATATACGTAGTACATGTGAAAAGTAATTAAAGCAATTTATTCTAAGTTGATTTATCACATACGAGTATATAGCAGCAGTTTAACCACATAAGCTACATAGAGTATCACCAGTTACATATAATATTAGACATTTGTTTATTGAAAAATCATATTTAAAATAAGTAACTAACCTGTAGATTCTCGTTACTTGCAGGACGCCGAGGAAATTCCTTCTTCATAATTGGAACAAGTTCCTGGCAGATTTCGTCCATTTCATCTCTTGCAAAGAGATTGGAAACCACTCCGGAAGAGAGAACATTGTTCATATATTCAAGAAAAGCCTCATCTTTAATTTCTTGGTCAGTGAAGACGAATGTAATACCTTTGCCTTGCTGTCCAGCTGTGCGATAGAGGAACTTCAAATCTTCCATGAGATTTGAGCTATTATACGTTCTAAAATCATAAAATAAAGTGATATATTTTTTAGTACACCACAGTTTATAATTTGTATTTGTATTACACATAATATGTGTAAAATGCATCCCATATATATGCATCCCACATATAATTTCAAAATAGATTATTTTACAATTTCTGAAATATATTATTATTTTAGTTTCATTACATTTCTTAATAAAATGTTCCCAAAATTACAATCAAATAACATTTTTAATCATTTAATTACTAATTTTGTGTTTGGTATATTACTTTATTACTGTTAATATTGTTACGCAAACTAGGAGAAAGAAAAGTAATTATATTAGATATGTAAATAAAACTGCTAAAGCTACATGTATTTATATCAATAACTACAGTTTAAATTACAATGATATTTAAGAAAAATATTTATATGTATTTATAAACATATATTAATCAATTTACTGAAATATTTTTTTTTTACAATGTTGTAAGTACCTGGACAATGTAATTTGGAATGTATTGTAGTTAGCAATGAACGAGGCCAATCGTGTAAGGGACTGCTTTCCTGAACCTCCAACACCAACCAATAAAGCATTGCCACGTGGTGTGCGAATAACGCGGGAGATTTTGACTAAATGAGTCATAGCATCAACAAAGAAGACCAGATCCATGCCTGCACCGCGAATTGTATCGTTATACTGGCCCATGAACATTTGAAGTCGTTCGCGGAGTGCCTCAAATGAAGCAATCTGAAATCAAATAATATTATTAATAATAAATTATCTTGAAATGTACCTAAATCAATTTTTATTTTATTTTATGAGGCGGTAAATTTTTAAAGAAACAATTAACGATAATATTAATCTATAATACATTTTGTAGATATTAATCTCAAATGAGTAAGCATCACAATTTAATTTTGAAAAACACGAAACAAAATATAAAAATACCACTTTTCTACTTTTCAACAAACAATAAATTAATATATGAAGTAAAATAGATTAAGCTTTATATATTGTGTAATAGGATATTTGATATTATTCCTATAATATACGCAATGGTGATAAAAATAATAATTAGAATTAAAATTAACATTTATACAAATTGCTTCAAAATAAGAAGAACACTTTAAAAATATATACTGTATTGTATGGTAATGATATACTATAACGCATTCTTTTCTAAGATAATAAGAAATATAACAATTGTATATTTTACTAACCGGTTCATAAATTTTAGGCATATCAAAATCTGTATCGTCTGGCTCATCTCCAGTAGCCTCAGCAGCATCTCTGTAATGATATCGATTTAGAGCATAACCTAACATAACATAACATAACATAACATAACACGAAACAATAAAAAATAACATTACTCTTATTCTGTTTAGAAATTTGGTGTTTTAATATATAAAAATTGCAAATATATGTATATAGTCATAAATTGAAATAAAAAATACAATAAATTCAACATATTCCTTAGTGGATCTACTAATTATAGTTCTGTAATGGTTCGTAAGAACAAAAGATAACTTTGTTAATGTTATTATACAATTTAAACTAAATTAAATTAAATTAAAAACATATTTTTAGTAGGTATATTCTTTGAAGCATTTAATAATAATATGAAATAAATTGTCATGAAGTTTTATATGATTGATTAGATTAAGTTATGACCTAAAATAGTTAATTTGCCTATATAAAATTTTCATTTTCCAATTGAAGATAGAGTATTGAAGATATATAGTAAACAAATAATATCATATATCAAACGATACATTGATTCGATACAAAGAATAAATAAGCTAAAAAATAGGGCATAATTATTAATAGTTGAACAACATATTATAGTGATAGAAAAATAAAAAAGCGGGTTAGTGATATAGTATGTCTATGTAAGAGTGGAATGCTAAAAAAAACTTTAATTAGAGGAGCTCAAAAATATTAAGGAGCTACAAAGCTTTACATTTAATATAATTGAACATTTTTAACCTAAAGTAATTATCAAGGATCTCGCTGATGATTAATAAAATCAATAAAAACCAATTGAATAAGATTCTGTTAAACTGATTTTTTTTAGATGTCAGTAAATCCAAAATAATTTTGAGTAGCTCCTCGCGATAGAAGAGCATTTATACTCCACCCTAAATATAATTTATTCGTGTTAGAGTTGTGGACCGGGTTAGCTCACCGCATGAAATCGACAAACCAATCGCTTGTGGCAAAGTCAGGTAACCACTCTTCGCCCAATTCTTCGCCGACAATACGCTTGAGTGACTTATCAAACCAGGAAATGTCCTGGTAATTAACGAAACTGGTTCAATCATAGGCGGTAAGGTAAGATGATGTGAGGTGTTACACACAGGGGGTGCGGGTAAAGAGGAGGGGGGTTAACACACCGGTGAAATATTTGAATAGTATGGACTATATATAATCGACAATGAGATACAAAACAATAACCAATGAAAGTAAAATGCAACCAAAAGGCTCGTATAAGAAAAAAGAGCTTTTAAAATTTAAAGTTATATATTTCAGGGAATCGTCGTATTAGCATTGGTGATAAAATATAATTGTCCTTTGTTAACTACATAGTTTATATTTATTACATTTAAAATACCATTGTTGTTTCTTTCTTTGTTCGTATTAATTTTATGTTCCTTTTATTCCAATATGCGTTTGTAATATTGGGATTAGAAATACATGTTTATATTGAGTTTGTTCTGAATTTTCATTATATTGAAAATATATTTATATAATTTACATTATATGTTTAATCATTTTTTCATATTGATTATATATAAACGGAAGTACTACTACTCCGTCGTATGTAGTAGAAATGCTATCATTCATTTTGTGAAGATTTATGTATCTTCTTCAATGGTATTATTTAATGAAAATTTTTGAAATCATAAGTAAGTTTAGAATTATTAACAATAACAATTAAATCATTCATCATAAAGAAATCATGCTTAATTACGGAAGAAAATATATTATAAAATCTATGCCAGCGAACTAAATTCACCATGTAAAATAAAAATAAAATCAACAAAACAATTGTGCATTAGGTTAAAAAAATTAAAACACAAACATAATAAATCTTGGGTTAAATTGCGTCCACCACAGAGATATTGTTATGTGTGCAATGCTAAATATATAATTGGGATTAAACACTGGTTAAGGTGCGATGTGGGATAATAAGATGCTCATTGTTGTGGAATGAAATGCAGGGGGTGAGGGATCGCAAACGGTACCTCAAGAAGTCAACAAAATATTTGTTGTCTTCAACGTTTGGGGTAAACGCCTCTCCTAGTTCCTCTGAGATCACGCGGATCAGAGTCTTGTTGAACCAGGCACAGTCGTCAAGTGAGACGAACCTAGAGTATTGTCGATTATCAATCGATTGGTTATTTATGTGGTGTCATGTAAATGAAATTGGGATCCTCTTTTCCTATTTTATCACTACCTGTGCTTCATGTTCACAGGTCAGTCTATATCAATATTTACATTTTCCGGACCTCATAAAAGATATCCCATTCCAAGGTAAAATTATTTTTAAATATAGGTATTTAAAATAAGGAAATAAAATTGTTCAATTGGTCCTATATATTATTATATACATATATATGTATATACATATATGTATACATATGTGTATATATATATTTCTTGATTACTTCAGATTTTATTAAATGATTTCTATTTATTTCTATGTTAGCACCATATAAAAATAAATTGTTACAATATATTGTATTATTGATAACATCAAACGTCTTTAAATGCTTTATTAGAAATACTACATTTTAAATTGCTCTTTAGAGATAACATTGTATTTAGAGTAAAATGTTTAGAACGTTATATGACAGAATTATTGTATACCAAATGATGTATAATGTATATGTATACCTATGTATAATATATATAAATAAAAATATAATTTATTAAAACAGTATACTGGTAAACAATGGCTAAAGGTGCACATAATATTATATCATATGTCATTATTTGATTAGATATTTTCAAATGGCTTATTTTAAACGTATTTAGAAGAACAATTATTTAAACTACATTTAAGGTTATTTGTAAAGTACATATTAAGTAAAGACAAAATCTAATTATTATGTTTTAAATCTACCTTTATATACAAACATATAGCAGTAAACTGAAATAACATTATTCATTATCGAATAAGGTCGTCAAAAGTAAAGAAAACATATTTTATAAAGTGTTAAAGAAACATTTAGCAGTATAAAATATTGTTATACAGGTACTCTTAATACGTTCAAGATATATATCATATATTAATCTGTCAGTTAAAAATGTTTGAAATCTAAATCAAATATTATTAATTGCATATTCAAATTTTCGAAATGAAGTCAACATTTTAAAAGAAATCAAATAGACACTTACCGATCAGCAATTACTCGACAACATTCGTGCTTCCAGAGACTCAAGACCTTGGCTGGTTTGGGGATGACATCAGCAATAGTGTTAATGACTCCTTGCCAGATTCTACTAAGATCCCGCAGGTTGAAGACGTAATGGAATTTAGCTGGAGTGGGCAACATCTTGTTTTTAGTTAGCTGCCAGATGCGCCGGGTGATCGGGACGAGTTTTCGAACCATTTCGTTCACCTGAGGGAGATGAAGAGGGGTTCACAGGAGGGTACATGGAAGGTACATAAAATATATAAGTATAGTAAAATTGATAAAAGAGGATATATAAGATGTATATAGAAGGCACATAAGCAGTTATAGTGCCTTGAGGAAGCGTTAGAGGTCCTAATGTATTTTCAAGCAAAAGAAGACAATTTTTCAATGGAATTAAACAAACTTTAAAATAATGCGGCGAATGTGCGTATATAATTTAATGAGTCAGATGATTAAAACAATTTTCAATGAATTGTCAACGAATTGGACGTTTTTTATAAAATCAACTGTTATAGAAATTATTATAAAATTTAGAGATATTTGTTGCAGAAATGAATCATGTGTCATCTAATTTAATATATTTAAATCAAACCAATGAACCAATTACGTGATTAAATTGATGATTACAAGAAAGATAGAAATATAATATATTATAAAATCATCAAAATAATTAATTTTTGACAAATAGAACATTTTCTAAAATCAAAACATAATGCTTTTTTAATTTATACAAATCCCTATACCAATAACATTAATGAAATGTTAATCCATATTCAGTCATTTATAGATTTTAAATTATTGTTTATACAAGGTCCGTAAAAAAACCAAGATCCCAAATGCATCTATATATATAATATCTATGCTTACAGCTCTCACTGTGAAAATCAGTATTTGCAGTACTCTCTAATAACTATACATGATTACGTCATTATTGTTAGAAGTGTTCACTAAAGATTTCTGCTTACAGCTCTCACTGTAAAAATCTGTCTGATTTTGGAACACAACAAGGCATGATTTCACGAAAGAGGATAAAATTATCATTAAGCACTACCGTTTGCACAAAGGCTATGGTCATAAGAAGTTACTGACAGAATTTTCAAACCGCGGTTGGACAGCAGGTGGCTTGGATGATCTGCTAAGGAGGCTGAATAGTACCGGAAGTGCAGTCGAACGCTCTAATGGTAGTGGACGACCACGATCCGCTCGTACTGCTGACAATATTAGAGATGTGGGACAAGACATCCTGAGTCAATAGGATGCTCCAGGTACACATTCCACTCTAGCAGAAATAAGCAGACGTATGGACATTAGTGAGTAATCAGTACGCCGTATTATCAAAAATGATTTGGAACTTCAGCCCTACAAACTGATTAAAGGATAGAAAATCAAGAGCCCAATCAAGAAAAGCGATTAGAGAGAGTAAGAAGATTCTTTGGGATTTAACAGTAGCTAGAGTGGATTAAACTTTCTTCAGTGACGAAAAAAATTTAAAATTACATGATCCACTAAATAGCCAAAACAACAGAGTCTACGCTCCATAAGATGAACCACAATTACGCATTTCTGACGAACGTCTTTATACCAACAAATCAGCATTTCCTGCATCAGTTATGGTTACACTGGCTGCCTCGAAGTTGGGAAAAACATCCATTAATTTTGTTGACCAAGGAGCTAAGATTAACCAGGTATGCTATCGTGACAACCTTTTTTCACACATAATACCTGAAATGAATCGTATTGCTAATAATGGTCATTACATCTTTATGCAAGATGGAGCAAGGACCCACACTGCTAAAGCAACGGTTGAATACTTGAATGCCAATCAATGTTCCAGAGCTCCTAACACTTGGTTCGTGGCCTCCTAATATCCCGGACTAAAATCCAGTAGACTACAGCATCTAGTTCAATCTTGAACGGAATTATGCAGAATCAAAATCAGGGATATAAATCATCTGAAGCAAAGGATCGTGCAATGTTGGCAAGAATACCCACAAGCTGACATTGACAGAGCTATCTCTGCTGTTCAGTCATCGATGAAAACGGCCAACACATTGAACAATTTGTTTAGTTTTTGAACTTCTTCGTTCGTTGACATTAAAAATGTATTACTGATTGTCATGTTGTGTCTGACATTTGATCCAATGCAGTACTCAGACTGGTGATAAATTGATTGTTCTGACTATTTGCATTCAGTAAATAGTTATCAGAGAGTATACTTATGTAAAAAACGGAACATTTCATCAATCATAAACATTTGTATATGGCATGATTTGGGGTCTTGGTATTTGTTTATGAACCCTGTATTATCATATTTGAATACATTCGTTTTTATGTTTTATAAATATGTACTAAAATCAATAAACAAAGCAACAGAACTATGCGATGATGATACCTCTGCAGAGAAACCACGTTCGAGACAGTAGTGACCAAGACCGATGACGCTGAAAATCTTGTCGATGGAAGGATTACTGGGTAGCGTGCAGTTGAAAATACAGAATTGACGTTTGAGTCGCTGTGGGATGTCGTTTCTGCCTCCTCCAGGGTGGATCATGGCTGCCATAAACTGGATGTCCACCAGAGTTGTGAAGTCTCCGGGCTTCTCCAGATTGTAGAAACCGTGCACCTCCATCAGCTGGCGAACAATCTCGTTGGCAACCTGTATAAGAAAAATATAGCACAAAGAAAAGTGAAATAGACTCTAAATATAATAAAAATGTAGCATTACTAGATTGGTTTTAAGAAATAAATGTTCTGTTCTCACTTTACGATGTAAGCATCTTGCCAGAGACAATATGTTGAAATAGCAAGACAAGAGTACATTCGGATCAAATATGTAGAATGGGATTTGGTAGTAAGTAAAGTGAGTGAATGTGAGTGATCTGGGTAAAATAGTTGCTACTAACGTGATATATAATTATTGCAACTGTACTAATGATATTGATTGGAGATTCGCGGTTTTGGTGAAATGCTACGTTGGCATTTAAACGATATTGAGTAATTATCGATTGATATGATATTTTATTAGTGAATTGAAATTAAGTGATTATATTACAGAATAAATTATTAAAATTGTAGATATATGTTTTTATAAATGCAAGTTGTGCGAGGATTAGAATAAAAATATGACTTTTATGGTAAATAAACAAAACTCTTAAATTAAATAATACAGGTCTAAAAAGCAGATTAGCTATCTTGCAAACATTAAATGAATTGTTCCCAAAGTTACAAAATGTTGTTACCTCTCTTTCATACTAAATTTTGAATTTTAATTATTTCTTTTCCGATTTGAGTTAAGATCTAAGATAGTAGTTACAATATGCATTATCAATAATATATTTATAACATCTACTTTAAATAAAACTTTTATATTAAAACGCATAACACTTTTGAGAAATATGCAATTAATAACAATTTAATTTTGCCTTATTTAGGGAAACGTATAACAAAACATAATGTTTACAAGTTATTCTCTTCCAAAAATCACAAATATTCACGAAATACAAAGCTATGACGTACTTGATCGCCCCATTCATTGATGACGGGCATGTTAATATCGTCAATGAAGACTGTCATCTTGCGGCCAGCTGGGGGCCCGTACGTGCTGCCTACGCGCTTGTCTACGAAGCTCTCAATGGTCCGTTGGTAGATGTAGGGGGTGGTGGCACTGGAGAAGTTAAGAGACTTAGACATATGGTGCTCGGGGTTGTGTCGGGATACGTACTTATTGATCATCACAGTTTTCGCTGTACCCTGGATGGTGACGAGTTGGAAGGAAGGATCGATGGATTCAATGAAGGTCTTTCATTAAAGTTTACAATACTTTTAAAACTTCTATTTATCTGTGGTTTCTTAGAAACAACATTATACAAAACGAAACAGCAAACATACAGCACTATCTATTTATATATAAAAACATCTATTATGTTTAATCGAAATAGTAATAAAACAAGACGCCAATATAATTCGGTATTAATAACTAATAGATAAATAATAATAATAATTGAGATACAAATTTGTAACTATAAATTTCATAGATTGCACTCATAAAATACAGAATATTTATAGTAAAAAAAATAATCTAACAAAACGTATTATAATATAGATCCCTTTCCATGACCAAGAAAGTTTATGAAACAATTTTAAAGATAGAGTTTCAGCAATGAAATATATTTATGACATAAAATACAATTTACTTATTTAAAGTTATGTATAAGCAAATAACTTCTACAGCTTCAAATAAACTGCAGCAGCACTCACCTGTTCACCAATAAGAAGCACCGCCTTCTCCTGCTTGGCAACAACATCAATAAGGAACTCAGTCCGTACATTGTCCACATTGGGAACGAGAATGGAGCCGTATTCGGGGGTAGAATCTTTTGGGTAGATGAACTCCTCAACTTTTGTGTTCCAATGAGCCCATTTTCCGTCATCGTCAACTAAGAAATCGAACATCGTGGCATCGCTGTCCCCCTGAAGATCGGGCAAGTCCAACTTGATACCTGCTGTGGTCCGCATGAAATTCTCCAGTTTGTTTCGGTCGTCCCACTCGAGCAGGCCTCCGATACTCCACATCATGGTGAACATGTAGAGGCGCTCTAGATGCTGCTTTGTAAGCTGGTTAGTAAAAGAGAACAGAAATAGAGATAGACAATTTCAATTATTATTTTATTTTAAACAGAGACTTGTCTGATAAGCGGAATCCTCCATACTTTATTAAAATCTATGAAAAAAGTACTTGACCTTGGACCTAGCATTTTTAGACAATACGTACTATAACGTTCTATAATGACAAAAGATTTACCTAAAGTATCTAAGTGTACAAACATATAATCCTTTATCTAATTTAATAAAAATATTATTTTTCTTAATTATGAATAATTAATTCATAAAAAACGTTACTAACCGGCGAAGTATCTTTATCCTCCCGTTTAGGGATGAGACCTTCCAAAATGTCGCAAGCCTGTCGGATGACAAAAGCCTCCAAAACGTTCATTTTGGGCACCAAATACTGGGATGTGTAGCGGTAGATCTCTGCGAAGGAATGTTCAAAGAGGCTCAGAAGGATTTCACTCTCTGAGTTGCTTCTAGTCAACAGCCAGCCGCGCAAAAGTGGATTCCAGTCTAAAGCGGAGCTGCTCATGTACACCATACCTGTTGTGGAGTACAAAGAAGGGTATATCGATTTCATCGAATTTATTCTACCTTGTTATTCTTGGTTCTAATACTTATTAAATAGTTTTTGTAAATTTAGCATATTTAATTTATTACCTGAAAAATATTGCACACAAAAATTGATGAACATTTCTATACTAAACATTTTACACATTGGGTCAAATTGTCAGAATTTGAAGACAGCATTATGAAAAACAATAATGACTTATTAATGACATACTACTTACGACAAATTGGATATACATAGTATATGAATATTATTAATATGATTACACAATGTACATGAGAATATGTATGTATTCTTACATATCAACAGCTGTGCATTTTTATTCGTAATTTTTTGTGTTTTGAAAAATTAAATTATCTAATATATATCTTTATCACTGACTGGTATATTACTACTTAGTTGTAAATTAGTATACTTATCTTATCAGACACCAAATCTTGTTTACTAAAAGTCGTTACGAAATAATTACTAATTAAGAAACTTTAAAAAATTGGTATACAGAACCTATCAATTTCATTTAGATCGCTAATAATAAAGAAAAATGCAATTAAACAGTTATAATATAATATAGGAAGACGAAAGATTACACAAGCTTTCATATTATTATCTATAACTTTCGTCTTTTGATATTAGAATTTTTAAACCACTACGCTCATCTGTTGTCTACATAGAAAACAGATCACCGTTCAATTCAATTCAAGCTCACCGTTTCTTGAGACCGTGGCAGGGGATGCATTGTCAATATTATGGACCTCGAAGATGATCTTACAGAGCGGTGACATAGGAATACGATCACCGTTGGCTAGTGTTAGTGTCTTGTTATCATCGAGGACGGAGTTGAGGTTCTCAATCCAGATAGCATCTACTGGTCCATCCAACACAAGCCAGATGTGTTCACCCTTCTTGCCCTTGAGTGTTCGTCGCCAAAGTGTAGAGAAGATACCGTCTGTCCAATCATTAGTGGCCACATCCAACCGACCGAACATCTGTGGTGCTGTAATGGCTTTAGGGTTCATGCGGAGCTCTCTGTGAGGTTCGCCACACTCAGTCATTGCCTGTCATCGCATATAATAGAATAGATCGCTATCAGTTATATAGAATGAGAAAATATATTAAAAATAGAAAATATCAGCTCTATAAATAGAGCTGATGAGCTCTAATAAGAGCGAAACAGCCTTGTCCTAGTCTCCCTTGATATCAGTCATATATCAAAGTAGTATATTTGAAAGGTGGGATCATTGTGGTTTTCCTGACTCACTTAAACGTATTTTTAAATTAGAAATAATCAACATATTTGATTACATTACTTACTGTTTCATGAGTTGAATCGCAGAACCATTAAGCAGTATTTTATTAGATGATGCGGTAGCATCGTCAAGCCAAGAACAAGAGAGTCAGCAATTAGCTTGAGAGATGTTAACAGCTCTAGTCATTAATGCTAAGGAGAATAGGTCAAGCCAAGAACAAGAGCGTCAGTAATTAGCTTGAGAGATGCTA
>JAYRBW010145066.1:491-14784 GCA_036023295.1 Invenusta paracnida | reverse complement strand
ATTTATATACGAAATCGAAACTGAAACTAAGCTTTGGAAAAAAAATTAATTTACGGTCGTCAAACGAAAGAAAGCCGCTGGTTTTTATACTTTGTTTATAATTATAATTTGTATAATAATAATACTGCACTGGTACTGCCACTGGTACTGATTACAACTTATATATCAGTGGATTTATATATTATTATGAATAACTTAATTAACTTATATTGTCACAAACATTGTCATTATTTCAAAAATATAATTAATCATTTTATGCATTAATTAATATAAATAAAGTATTACTATATAATATGTTCTAACATTTGAATATTATTGGTATGTATAGTATAGTATAAGCTGACTATGTATTAACATACCAATAATCCTGAATTAGTCATTTACAGCATCCAGTAACCCTATATTTCATATTGTAAAGATAAAGACCACTGATATAGGCAGTCTCCAGTTACTTCTTATATATCATAAATAAACTTAGTCCCCTACAACATCATAAGTTGGCATTATGGCAACCATTGACTTAAGAATGCTTAATGTACAACACTATAATTAACATTAATTATTAATTAATAATTATTGATTTTAGGTATATATATATATATTAAGATTTGTATCTCTTTTGTATTTCTATAAAAATAATCAATATAATGTCATGATATAACTATCAATTAAGTTTCTTCAATAAAAATAAATTATGAATATAAATATATTACATTAAAATAATATAACTAATGAGAATGATTAATCATTGACATTTATAAAAATAATTCTTTTTAACCAATTATATTTGAGTTAATATATAGTTTATTATATAAAAGAGTTAAGTTTAATTACTGCAGAGCTATTAATTGGCCAGACATAGTTATGTGCACCTGTAATCTAACTACTTGAATACTGGTTGCTGGAATGGCTTAAGAACAGGGGTCTGTACAAGTTAATACTATAATAATATTTACCAGTGAGTAAAATAAAATATATAGCAATATTATTCAAAGGTGAGGACACATTGATACCAATAACAGCTTCCTTAATATATTAAAAAAACTTATATATGAGACTTAAATAATATGTATCTTAAAATTTATACTATATTTTTCTTTTTTATAAATAATTATTATTATTTTAATAAACTACTTTAAAATTATTTGTATAATAGCCATTTGTCATTTATTGAACTGAACAGTCTGTTATAATAGCCTCTTTCAATATAGTATTAGTAATTAATGCTATTATGAAAATAATAATAATTGATATTGTAGTCAATGCTATACTCATAATGATAATAATAATATTTTTAGGCTTATTATAAAAATTCTTGTATATGTTTAACATTTTGAAAAATAATAAATATCTTAAATTTAACAAAAAATAAAATAAGCATTTAACTTAAATTTTTATTTTATATTACTATTGTTTATTAATTATAACTGTATTAGTATTATCTAATAGCTTAACTAGCTTTCTTAGTGACTTCTTTGGGCTTCTTTATAAATGAGCTAAGACATTATTTGGATTGTCATCACTTGTAGCAGCTTGTGTAGCACCACTACTAGCATTGAACTGAACAGTGTTATAATAACCTCTTTCAATATAGTATTAGTAATTAATACTATTATTAAAATAATACTACTAGTTGTGTACTAGTATAAACATGTCATAAAAATTGATTGTATAGTTAATGTTATACTCATAATGATAATAAAAATATTTTTAGGCTTATTGTAAAATTCTTGTGTGTTTAACATTTTGAAAAATAATAAATATCTTATTTAACAAAAAATAAAATAAGCATTTAACTTAAACTTTTATTTTATATTACTATTGTTTATTAATTATAACTATATATTAGTATTATCTAATAGCTTAACTTAGCTTTCTTAGTGACTTCTTTAGGCTTCCTTATAAATGAGCTAAGACATTATTTGGATTGTCATCACTCATAGCAGCTTGTGTAGCACCGCTACTAACATGATCAAGGATGCTACTAGTAATATTAAATAAACTTATTCTATAACCTTGAAACAGTTGTATGACCAATGTGTCTGTTGGGATGATTATTGTTGAACTCAGTTGCAGTTTCATGTGTAGAGAATTTACCACAAATTAAAATAATATTAACTTTTTCCTCTGTTGTCAATTTTACAGTAGCCATAATATTTAGTGAAATGATAGAAACAATGAAAATAATAGTGATATCTTTAGATTTTCTAAATTGATAGCTTTTGAAAATCCAAATTGTCATAAATAAGTGGTAATCACATTGGTTAAAGAATTTATCATTGTTTCTATGGGTTGAAAGGTTCTATGTATAACTATGTCATAGCATTTTCCATATCTTCTATTGTGTTTGACTTATAAAACACCCTGTATAGCAGTATATAGATAAAAATCTCCTATTTATCAAAAAATAAAAAAAATATTATGATTGTTTTTCTATCACCATTTATATAATAAATTTGTCAAACTAATGACTAATGATTAATGATTAAAATAATATATATTTTAATATAAAACTAGTTTATATATATATCTAGAGTGTGTCTCATAAGTCCCTATGGAGTTTATTATTTATCTCTCTCATTTATTTACTGAGCAATTAAAATGACAACTCAAGGATAAAACTATTATTATAACAAATAAGCTGTATTATTATTGGTTGTTTCATTGATTTTTTTCATTGGTTGACCTTAAACATTGCAAATACACACATACAAACTCCATAGGGACTTATGAGACACTGTATATATAATGTTTAAATATAAATAAATTATATGATTAGAGTATAATAATGTTGTTTAATTAATTAATAGCATTGTATAATATGGGAATAGAGTACAATAAATCACTAATGTAATAGACAAGTAAATTACCAGATGGCACATAATGATAATATTATGGTAGATATCATAATTATATATTTATATTTCTTCTTTGTCTTCTCTTTAGAGTTGACTGTGACTGATAGATTTTTAAACTTCTGATAATATTTTTGTATCTTATGATAAATCATAAACCAATCATTTTTTATTAATCATCAAGACAATATAATTTATTTATAAATTATTTTCAATTCATAAATAACCTTGTTTTTTATATTTTCAATTTTAATTTTTGTTAAATACATTAAAAATATTTTATATATTAAAAATTTTAATGTCAATATATATATTTATTAAGCATTTAGCAATAATTTAGCAGTGTCTTCAAAGCCTGGATATCCTGGATTTCTCCTGATTTGAAAAAAATTACCTGGATATCTCTGATTTGAATGTATTATATAATATATTGTTTTTAAAATTTTGCTCACAATAGTATTTTGTTAAGAAATTATTTTACAGTGTTGTTGAGCACAATCATTATGGTTGCAGGGAGATATGTGACCCTGGCATACACAGCTGTCATTAGGTAGTGATACTCAGTGCTCCTTTGTTTTTTAATGATATACATAGGTTGGAGATATCACTATTATTATCACCTGAGGATAATAAATAGAAGTCAATGTTAAATTTTCCTGGATTTTTAACAATATTTCGTCCTAGATATCCTGGATTTCAAAAATGCTTTAGACACCCTGATTTAACATTTTTTAATATGTACATGAACTTTTTGTAATACTAATTACTTCTATTTTTATGTATATTTTTGTAATTATTCAGTTAAATATTAACTCTTGTTGCAATCTATTCTGTAATACTTAATTAAATATATAATGTTACCTATTGGCATTCCATTCTCATAGAGGACCAACTAATGAGGAAGCAGAAAACGGGAAGCAAAGCAAGTGCCTGAAAATGCAAAGCACATGCAAATTCATAATTAAGAAAAAAGACTGAGAGTATCTAGATGGAATGTGCTAAGTGCTAAAAAGAAACAAAAACTCATTGAGACTTGTAAAATTTTGATTTAAGATTTTTGGCAATTTAACATGGACTTTAATTTTTGCCTATCTATTAGTTTCTGTATTGACTTTTGTTCATTTAAATAAGCTTACATATTAAAGTGCTGATATAACACACATTTGATTTTGTCTTTAAAATAATATACTTTAAATAGGTTAAGTTCTCTTCAATTATTTTTTTTAAGATGCCAAATTTAGCACAATATATACATGATTTTTTCTTATCATTTTTTCTTGACATTTTTCATATCAAGTAATGTGGACACCCTGTGTATATTATTTTGTATTACTAATAAAAATCTAAAGTTTTCTCTTGAAATACTGTTATTGGGGTTTGATATATGAAATAATCTGAAAGTTTTGCTGTCTTGTGATAATAGTAATTAGGAGATACAAACTAAAATCTAAAAGCTGTAAATAAATAAATAGTTTCAATTTTAGTTCCTTGGTTATATATAGAGGTATGGGTATGATATTATTACACAGCTTTACATATATTATTACTAATTCAATAGCTCATTTTTCAAAACAACAATTCCACTAAAATCAGTTTATTAGTTTATATGTACAAAATTGTGAGTGAAATTTTCATAGAATACACATAGAAGTATCAAAATTATTTCATTGTTTACTTATATATAAATAACACATTTATGTAGGTATTCAATAGTGTATTCATCCGTGAGAATAATTCTCATGGTTTTTTAAATGTATATTTACAAAATTATGCATTTTCAGTTATATAAGTAGTTGATTTATATTGATATCAATGTACTCCTGATATCTGCTCTAAATGATACAAATTATGCTAAACTGCATAACATTATAACTATAGACATAGGTTTGTATATTGTGAATAGGTAGCTCCACTAACACTTGCATCTTTGCCTTATTACAGCAAAGTTTGAATAAACTTTCAAATCAATCAAATAATTATAGCATACAAACTTGCACATGACTTTAGGCCATAAAATAACAGGCAAGTTTGTTTCTAAATTTATGTCATGATTATCTCTGATCAATAAAAATTATAATCCCTTTCTTCAGTGGCTCTGATAAAATAAAGTTCTGTCTGTCCAGCAGCTATTACTTGTGTGTATTTGCTATCTCCACAAAAATCAGCCTATTCAGTTGCATAATAAAGTATCTGTTTATCTTGAGACCACATTGGTCCCACACCATAATTAAGAGATTAAAAATGTGATTCATAAGTATTAAAAAATAATTAAAAAATAACTTAACATATTTTTATTAATTTTTTTAAAAGATATTTTCTTTTTTAAAAAAATAATTTAAAACAATACTTGAAAACAGTTATGTAACAAGACATTACTAAGAGTTAATATACATTGCAAGATATCTACATAACTAAAAAAATGCATGCACATACATAGATAGATAACTTAAAATATTTTGCAATCCATCAAAATGACTTAAAAACATGTTGCAAGCTTTCTACAAGGCTTTAAATGTTCAACAAGACATTTACATGACTAGACATAATGCCACAAGACATCTAGAAAGGTTGAAAATGTTTGGCAAACCTTTTACAATGCTTAAAAATACATGGCAAGATATCTACATGACTGAAAAATGTATGGCAAGATATCTACATGTGAGTTAGAAATGTTCTGAAAGATATCTACATGACTGCAATAATGGCTTTATATGAGCAGCAAGCCTTCTACAAGGCTTACAAATATTTGACAAGATATCTATATGATTTTAAATCTTATAGTATGACCTTTGGAAGGGTTAAAACATGTGAAAAAAATTATAACCATAAGAACATACAACTTTATACCACCAGCTTTGAGTCTCAGTCCTCAATGCAATCTGCTTCTATGTCTGTGAAGCCAAGTGTAATATAGCTTTTTAAAAAGGATAGAATTACAGAGTTTAAATAATGGTGACTCTTCACATTATTGAGTACCATTTTTCCTTATCATATAAAATTAGTTTGTAGCAATTACCAAGGTAATGATTGGGAAATCCATGTCAATCACTACATATATGCACACTCATTTTTTTATCTGGAAAATAGTGTAATGACTGAAAGGTGGCATTAAAATGTAATTTGGTTAAGTTAGAAGAAAAGAAAACTAAAATGAGAAGATTTTGGGGAAACAGTATAAGAATATTTATAATTTGAACAACAAGATCAATTGATTGTAATTAGGAATAAAAACAACCACAATGAAATGTAATTAAACAAAACTACATTTCATCTATATCTATAGTATATATTCTATTGTTATTATTTTTTATTCATTTTGATTCACAATAATCTGTTTATCTCATCGATTGTATTTATGTTTGCAATACAACTTGTTAAATTTATATAATTATGTATATTATTTTATGTTGTGTTATATGATTGGCAAATCGTTAAAACTATACACTTTTAAAGTACACTTTTTATAATATTAATACTTCTTTTTTTGTGTCCATGTCTAATACTGAACCAATTTTATTTTTTTACACTTATGGTTTTCCAAATTCACATTCATAGACCTGATATTTTTGCATATCAGCCTCTATTATTATTAATGTATACTGTGTTATTGTTAGAATATGTCTCGTTTATAGAGCAACTAAATTATTAAGCAATGTCCATTTCTTTACTGTCTTTTAATTAGTGTCTTTATTTATTGTCTATTATTATCAAAAGTACAATTTTATAATTCTCAAAAGTACAATTTTATAATTTAGGATATGTTTTTATGTATTCATTAATGAAAGTTTCCAATCAATGACAAATGTGTTTGCACTTGTTTTGTATATTTATAATACTATTATTAAATAATCCGTTTTATACTGTATAACATAGAAATCAAATATGAAACTGTTAATAGTGTAGAAAATAACTAAACTTATACTTTCATTAATAAAAGAATATTTATTCATTAACAAAGGTAGCTAATTTTTTATTCAGAAAATGAGCAAGGTGCTGTTTACATTCGATGGAATAGTTCTTTTTATCATATAAATTACAATTACAATGTGTAGAATAAATTAGTATTCTATACATTTATCTACTTTCATTTATTAAAGTAGCATTTAAAGTGTATGCCAATAATTTCTTTCTTTGTTATTTATGTACTGAATTCATGTCTTCAAATTTTTTCTTTATTGAAACATTTTTCTAAACTTTTTATCAAAATACTTTTATTTCAAGATATAGGTTGATAAAAATACCCATTTTTTTCTTCTAATTATGAAATATTTCTACTTTTTTAATGAATGCATACCCACTAAATTCTATTTGGTTGAAACAGTATTATAACCAAAATGTTTCAAAAATTATATTATTATTTTTTATTTTGTTTGTATATGAGCCTAAAACAAGACATTCTAAGCATTGTCATATATTAAGCATCATATTGAATTGTATTTAATGAAGGGTACAGTAGACACTATTAGTAATATAATTAATAAATAATAAAAAATATATTTATTATTTGCTAATTATATATAATAAAATATTTATTCGATGATTATATAAACTCCAAAACAATATTTGGCTTGGTCTTTCTGAATAAACATCCATAGTGAAACACTTAATATGCTATCCAATGTATAAAAGCTATGAATACAATATTTGCATCATTTGTTATAACACAGTTCAATAAAAATATTGAAAGGGGGTGTTGAACTTTCTAAGTGGTTGGTTCATATGTTGACAAATACTTCCATATATTTTTGTATTAAAATAGTCAGAAAATAAATTTTATTCTTTACATATATTGTGACAATGCTTATAATGCCTTTTGGTCCTTATGCATTTGATTTTTCTATTGATAAACTAACATAATGAATACATTTATTTTTGAGCATTTGATCTTCAGTGGAAGGATTATATATCTGTGGAAACAGTTTAAAATTATTAATCTGTGGAAACAGTTTAAAATTATTAATCTGTGATTTTTGTTTCAAAATGAGTATGTCTATTACTTTTGAAAAATCGGGAATTTCAAAATATTTTTACTATATATAATGCTTGGTAAAAGTTGTCTACTGCAAGAAACATTTTGAATTCCTTAAAATTTCAAAATATGTATTAAATGTAACAGAGAAAATGTATACATAATAATACATACTGTAAACATAATGTTGATACTAACATTTTTATTACTGAATTATTGTCCATTGATACAGAAACCAACAAGATTACATTAATTAAAAGTATAATTCAATTAAGCAGTTCCACAGCTTTATTTTTTATTATGTTGAATTATATATTGTTTAATACCCATTTTATTCGATTAAAATAGAATATACTGGTAGCAATGGAATTTAAATGAGTGTAGATATATATTTTAATTTATTCGATACTGCTTAAAGCTATAAACATTACTTCACACATAATCTTGCGACCTTTAGACCTAATGGTGGATGAGGCAACATCAAATTTGGCGGCAATCCCGGCTGATGATGGCCATGCAGCTGTAGCCACTGCAACGCCTCCCATATTACCAGACAGAGTGACCACACAGCCGGTGGTTATAAAAGATGGCGATAGAACTGAGCTACTAGGTGGAGGAGAAGTTCAGGGTACCTCTCCTCATCATTCTTCAGTTCTGAATGGTGAGGAGGCTGGAGAGGCGGTCGATACTCTCTCTTCAACGATCTCACGACCTGATGCTCCTCTTCTTTGCGCTCAGGATCTGGAGCGCAGACAACAGGAAGACAATGAGTTAACGACACGTAGTGAGGACATCAAGAACTTCCTCGAAGTGAGTGCTTTTTAGTTGAACGAATCGGTCCCCTAGTAGATAATAGCATAAGAATAGCTATTAATATATCGTAGTGTCATGATTATTATTTGTCAAATTCAATCAGATAGCACAATAAACGATAGATTAAATGATTAAACTTAGGAGCACTACACTAATAGCAGTAGCCATTATTTTTATTATAAAGTTTTAGAACTATCTACTTATTGATAATATCGCTTCATACTATATATAAATTAGATTATATATTCTTATATATTATTAGTATGCAAATTTTCGTGTTTGATTCAATGGGTGAGGTCAAAGTTATGGATTAGTCCGGGACTAGTCCAGAAGTTAAGTATGGTCAAATAGTACCACCTGACTAACCCCGTTTTTGACTTCATTTTAAAGTATTAAGCCTCCGGTACTAGTCCAAGACTAATACCTGACTAACTCTGAGAGAGGGTTAATACCAGACTAATCTCAACAATTGGGAAATAACTGGAATCATTTTTAATGCAATTTTCCTATGCTTAATCTTTATCCTTAGGGACTAACCGTGAATTGAAACAAGTGGAATAAGATATCTAAGTGACTGAAAACATATTTTTCATTAATGCACTGTAGTATTAGCCTAAACATAATACTGTTTATGGCATTAAATAAAATAATTATATGACAAATATATAATACTTTTTGTAAATAATATTGCTAGAGGTAATTCAATTGTAAATGAAGATATCCAACACGTTCTGAAAGTTCCATTTATGAAAGAATTCATCTTACTCACCAAGAGTTATCAACATTAGTAGATATATACCAAGAATACAAATAAAATTAGATTGTGTTATATTGACAATTTTTCATTAGAAATAAGAAGCCATAGCATCAAAAACTTATAAGTATAAAGTATAACAAAATAATATATTTTTCTGATGATAATAGTAGTTTCTACTATTTGTAATGACATGTACATTAGTCTGAGAAATAAAATAATAAAGGAATACAATTAAATAAATTATATATAGACAGATAGGTAAGTCAATTTACAAAGCATACTAGGTATAAATGATTTCAATTTATATATTTGAATTAAAACACAATGAAAATTGAAGACAATTAGCATGAAAATTATCATATTGTGAATCAAATAAAGTTTACAGTTATTTATATTTTCTTTTAATGTATTCTACTATTATAATAGTTGAATATATAAATATTTATTAAATATATATTTATATACCTCTATTTTTTATGTTATAAATATAATTAAATATAAGTAAGTATTATGAATAAATAAATAAATAAATTTATTTTACAAATTTCATAAATACAGATACATATATATATTTTTAAATATAGGAATTACGAATAAAAAAAAATATATAATACAAATATAAATGTAGGAATTATAAATAAATAATAAAATAAAAGATTTGAATGTATTGTTATAAATAAATGAATGTATTATTATAAATAAATACATATAGGTGATATGCATATTATCAGTACTATACTAGTTATATAATAGGTACCTATATATATAAAAAATAATATAAATGAGTATTATAAACATAAATTATACAATATTCATGTTGTTTAATCTATTTCGGATTTTCAGTTTACTATTAGAATTGAGTTAGTCTAGTCTTAGTCAAGTATCAATCTGTGCTCTTAATTTAAGGCATGGAGATAATACTTGGCTAACTCTTTTGGACTAAGGTGAGACTAATCCATAACTTTGACCTCACCCAATGCACTAGCTTTAGTTAGGATAATATATTCTTTCACATTTTTAGTGTGTAATAATGAAATATTTTGGGTTATTTCTAAGTAATATAGTAGTATATACTAGTAATTACTTGATAACGAAATATAAAACTTAATTTTATATGTGTCAATTAGTTAATCATATCCTGTTTTGTTTATTTCTATTGAATATGTCAGCATATAAAATAGAATAGCTAATTATTAATGCAGATTCAGAAATCAGTAATTATTTATCTATCATACAGCTGTGATTTCTGCATTGAATACGTTTTATCGGTCTTCGTTTTATACATATTTAATTTTTTCGATATAATTTACTTCTAAATTTGATGAAGTAATTACTTTAATTGCTATCTGAATTTATATTCTTCGCCAGCATCTGCACTTTTGTTAATTTAATTTTGCTCCTCACAATCTAGGAAGTCAGATTAAATTCTCTATTCGGTATATTTGGAATAAATTGACAGCAATGAGAAATTAATTACAATACATGCACAGGATATATTTGTTGGTGAAATACCTTGCTTTCATGTGTATGTACTTTGTAAGTACGAATTATACTATAAGTTTCATATATATAATATGTGTAATGTTATATATACATACTTTACAAGAACATTTTTACGCATTTAATTGATTTTATTTATGGACGTGGGGAAAACAGAAGTATGCTGATGTTCATGATATTTAGTTACGAACACTTTCTTTATATTTATGTATATGTAGGTATATTGATACTAGTTTTGTTTGATTTATCTAGTTTTCTAGCTTTCTAAAATTTCACTTAACTTTAATACTCGAAAACCAAATTGTATGTTATAAGATTGCTGGACGAATGACGCTTGTTGGAATTTGTTCGTGCAGAGTGCAATTATTGTCCATTATGTAAACCTTCATTTTGGATATACGTGTTTTGTTTACTTGATAATCTTGCAATTTGAATGCTGGAAAATGACACAATAAAGTCCGTATGAGGTCACTATTTTGTAATCGTATATTTTCAACTACCGCAGTATTTTTAACGACTATGATATTTTTTCACTGTCTTGCATATCTCTGTTGATTCTTATTTGTATATTTTGTTTACACTTATTGAAATACACTGGAGGCATCTCTCTGATGGGAGAACTTCTGCGTGACAGTACCGAAGAGGTTAGAACTCAATTGAAATATGTTACGATCTCGCTTGCGCCTTGTCGTTCCACATATTTTGTTTGATACAATCATAATGAAACTATTTACGATTGCATTATTTTTATTGATTTTTCCTCCTACTGAAAGATTCTGTTTATTTCCAATAATTTGTTAAATGATTTGGGTGGAACTTTGCTATGTTTTTACAATAATTTTTGCTGATTATATCGAATCAAAAATGAATCCTATTGTGTTTTTTTAGAAAAAATATCTATAATCGTCTGTGTGGTATGAATATTTAGTTTAACATATTTTTTACTATAACGTAATACATTGCTTTATTTTGAAACTTATATCATGTATTATATGGTGGTATATAATAAAAATTTATTTTAGAAACTTATATCATGTTTTATATGGTGGTATATAATAACAATTTATTTTAGAAACTATATAAGTTTAATTTAACTTGCCCCTATTTGTTGGATTTACCCGAGGATATATTCTGTTTAATGGTTAATATGTATGCCTTCTAAATGAAATTGATTGGCATTAAGTATAAAAATGGGGCAACAATAATAATTTATCAATGTGATTTAATTTAATTTAGCAAACACAATGGTGTTGTTAATGAGATTGTTTATTTATTATATGTATATGACGTGCATGTTTTTAGTATAAACTTAATATGATTAATATTATTCTCTACGGATTTATTCTATTTAACTACTGTACAATTTGTCAATTTAACAAAATGTTGCAATATCAAATGTGATATTCATTATACAGTATAACTGATCATGTTATATTTATAGACACTTATATTTCAACGTTTCAATTATATAGTTTTCCATTTTTCTGATGTTTAATTTGGATTTTTGACATTGTTAAGGTTATTATTCTGCACCTTTTCCCGCCATGTTTATCTGGAGCATACCATAATGTTTATGGAAGAACTATACTTGTCATATTTTTAACAATATAGTTAGGAAAAGGCGTGGTGCATTGTACATTTTGATGATCTGATTTACATCTTGTATGGCCTCCATAACACTCTTCCATTCTAAGTAACTATACGAAATTATAGATTCTTTAATTTGAGGGTTACTTGAACGGATGAAGGGAAAGAGGGCCTTGTTCAACTGTTTTCATAAGAAGCCGTTGGCTCTACAAAATAGTGGCTTGTTATTGTCTTGTGTGTGTACCTTAAGCGGTTAAATATTCTTGTGTTGTGAAATTACATATTGGCAGTATTTTGTGTTCATTCAGTACATTATTCTGTGCCAGTTATTGTATTACGCACACCTATACAATTAAGAAATAATTTCACCTATATATATGTATATACCTACTATTTCCTATCAATATATACAAATAATTTGCGTAGCTTGAAATGTAAGGTTTAACCTTGTGTAATTGGCACGTTGGAAATTATGTTAACATTATCTAGACTTCAACAGATCATGAAGAACGTGTGTTTTCAGAGATTCTATAATTTATATTAAAGGTAAGCTAAATAATTTATTAAAACCAAGGTAGGAACATGTTCTTTTTAGTAGTTATAATATTTGTATTCAGTGTATTCGCTAACTGTATCTACCGTTGAAAGGCATGTTCGCGTAGATGTGAATATTTTGTAACCTTTCGTATGTTGCACATTTAATAGTATATTTGCGTGCGTCATTAATAGCTTGAGCATTATGATGCTCGTTTTTTCTTTAGTAGAAATTATAGTTATACATGTTTTATTAAGTATATTTTAGTAACGTACAGTTTAAAATAACAAAAGTTTATATTTGATAATTGTTTTTTTAGTATAAATAATCACAAATTTAATTTAGAACATTATATTACATATAAATGTTTGTAATGCTTGGATGCAGTGTATTTCCGCAACATGTAAAACCATTTGTCTTTTTTCACAATTACTCATGTTTTTCTTTATTTCACCTAGCTGAATAACCAATTTACCATTTAAATAATTTAGCCATTGTTTTATATCAAAATATTAACATATGTTCGAAATGTGTTTCGGTTTTTTATACGAAGAAAGGTTAGCGATAGTAGTAACTATTCTGGTAGCTTGAAAATGTAATTCAATGATTGTGATTATAATCTGAGTTTACAGGTAAATTTCTTGTATAACTGGCTTCAATGATAATATGATTATTTAAAGAGGTGTCAAGGTGAAGAAAAAAATTGTTTATCTTTGATATATACATATACTGTACAGTCGAAGTTCTGGTGGTCTTGAGGTGACATACAGACAGGGTTCCCACGGTCCTGGAAAGTCATGGAAAGTCATGGATTTCCAAAATATTTTTTCCAGGCCTTGAAAGTCATGGAAAAATGGGATAATTTTTAAAAGTCATGGAAAGTCATGGAAAATTATGAATTTGCCACTCAAAAAATTTTTTAATGATTTTTTTTTATTTTAACCAATTAATATGTTTTAAAAAATTCTTAATTTTATTTAATTATTTTATGTTTTAGGTTGAGAATTATATGAATAGAATAGAGTCTACTACTACTATCTAATAACAATTATTTAAAATTCACTCATATAAGTACATAAACATTTCATTTTGACTCACTATCTACCTATTATGCATTGCCTATTTAATCAGATGATCAACTATTTTTTGCCTATTAATTCCATATCTATCTAATATTTCTGTACCTACATATGTCATAGTCTATTTAATCAGATGATCAACTATTTTTTGCCTATTAATTCCATATCTATCTAATATTTCTGTACCTACATATGTCA
>JAYRBW010145055.1:0-14785 GCA_036023295.1 Invenusta paracnida | reverse complement strand
ATCCCTCACTTCGTTCGGGCTGTCCAACTAAACTGCGGGAGTAAAAGTCTACTTTTCCTCCCTCATGAAAATAGCTATTTTAGATATAAAACGACGCCTAAGAACGAAGGACCACGGTTAGAAAAGGGGATTTATTAAATTGAAAATGGGACGTTTCCGTCTCAGCTAGACATGATCATCACACAAAGTTGGTATATAGGATCTTGCAGAAAAAATATCGTGTTTAAATGTCATATTTAGATTTTTTTCTTATGTCACCGAATATGATTTTAAACAATAATTTCTATTTTGTATTATATTGGTGATATCTATGACATTGACTGTTTTCTACCAAACAGGAATCAATTAAAACGCATATCCTGGATACATCGTTTGAATTTTAAAACAACAACAACAATTTTAAATTGTAATAATTTCTTAATCATGCAATTTAAAAGTGATTACATCAATTATTTTTGTAAAAACTCTTCATCATGGAAATAATATTGGTTGTGCCGAGATTCACACATATCTCATAAATGAATAGAACCAGGAGAATGTTCCATCTCTACGCCATATTCAACGTTTAGCCGCAACTAAAACTTCATATAGGAGCCAAGAATACCTTTAATTAACCTAATCTCTATATATTTGAATATTGATCTTCGTCGCACTGTATCCCACCAGCTGATGTAGCTACATAGACTCATTTAAAAGCATGTGTTCAACGTTTTATGGAATAGTTTTCTTTTGATAAATCATTTTATTAAATAAAATCCTAAAACAGGTTAAGTATTTAAAAACTATTGTGAAGTTTAAAACAAATATTTTTACATCGCTTCAATTATAAAAATAGTTGTATTATTTGTTTTCGAGTTGAATAATATACAATATTTAACAAAACAAATAGCAATTTAAAAATATCAATTAACATACGGACTTCATTGTAAAGCATTTTTGATATACACAGAACCTTATATGCCATTTATTCGTTAGTTATCCTTTTTAATAACACGCTTATATTCTGCACCAAACAATGTTATACTTTATATTTCTGTAAACCGTATATAAATCGGTTTAGCCGTAGTTATATCCATGAAATCAGATTTTTCGATTTCAACTTAATTTAATTTAAAAAATTGCTGTATTTAGTTAATCGTAGAAACAGTCAATTCTCTGCAAATTTAACTATTCTAAGTATATTGATTTATTGATTTTTTTTAAATAAAAATAGATTATATAAATATTATGTAAATATGGCTAAATCTATTAAAAATAAAGTACATAAGGGTTAATAATGATAAAAAGTTTTACAAGAGAAAAGAAGTACGTTATCACAATTGATGATATAAGACATGTAAAATAATGTTGACTTAAACCCTATATAGGTATATATGTACTATTCAGCTTTTTATAGGAGCAATTGCTGGCCATTCTTTTTTCCAAAAGATTATAGACTATTGAAAATATTAATTATTCCCATATTTGATGTCTACAAAGTGGAAGCACCAGCTATCCTACGAAGCAATATATATTTTACAGAATTAAAAAGCCTCAAGAAAAGCAATATCGAAGTTACATTGGTTCATATTATCGCAATATTGTTATTTAGCTTCGTTCGTCGTGTTTCATACCGCATAGATAGGTATAGTTATAGTTAATTGAAAATAAAAGGAAATCTCTGATTCAAGTCTGACAACTGCCGATTTGAAAGATTAGGACTGCTCAAAAGACTGCTCAAAACACATTGAAAGCTGTCCTATGTACTACCTATATACCGGGAGGTACGAATAAATCTCTAATGGCTCCAGAATTCTCTTGGGGGAAAATAAACAATGAAATGATCCTGTAGCTGAGCTCTTACACTCTCTACTGCTTTTCATACTACGTAATGGCGCCTTTGCGTTATCAAACGTTCATTTATCAAAGTGTAGTGTCCCACGGAAAGTCTCGGAAGAATATTTTATGTCTTTTAGTTGTCGATGTTACCCCCCTCCCACCCTCACTCTCTCCCCCCTGAGCTGTGGTAAAACCTGATATTTCGATATCCCATCCGGTTATCTTCCCAAGAGAGGGACTTAATTATACGAATAACTGGTTGTCATGCTTTCAAACAGGAGCCTCTACAATTTCTCTTTAAATGAATGATACAGGAAAAAAATAATGACGATGTTATTTTGGTTTCCTTGCAAATTTCCCGATCAAAATGAGCGTCTAAAACTTTTCACTGTTTTATATGTGAGCAATTGACTTGATTAATATTTTTTTGTGAGTTGATATGTACCAGACGCACCCCCCTGGCTGTTTCATCATATACCAAGGTGTATGTAGTCAAAATCCTAGTGTTCAATTAAAATTATTAATTGATTCAACAGTAGAGTTCCAATTAGTACCTTTAAGTTGTCCTGGGAATTGATTGTTGAATAGGCGCTTAGGGAAACATTTTAGAAATTAGAATTATTTTTTATATTATATTCGTGCCCTGAAGTGAAATGTATAAGGCAGTAGTTTTCAGAAGTTTTTCTACATTTTTTAGATAAAGGAACTAGTTTCGCAAAATAAACGGTAAATATACTTACTAGACATTGAAAACGTTTAGCTATCATTAAAACTAACATTGTAATGTTGATGCATTTATTATTTATATTATAACAGATACATTAATTACGAAATTTATTATTGATATTGCCCACACACATAAGTGTACAATTAAAACGTATATTGAGTGTAATAGACAATAGATATGTACATACATTTTAATTCACATATTTTGTAAAAAAAACTATAAATATTATAAAACATGAACTACAATATGTCATGAAAGTTAACTTCCTTTCAGGTCTATATTTATAAATCTGTTCCACTTTCTCTTCAGTCCGCTTAGAGAAAACGGACATTTAAATCTTTCTCTCCATTTTTTTTATATTTACGACTGGCATTTCATATAAGGATGTAATTTTCCGTCATGACTGTCAGTTGGTTGAATTATTTAATCAAATTTAACAATTTCATGCGTCATACGGTAGTTTAAAATAAGACGAATAGTTTTACAACAATATAATTATCTGAAAAAAATCGAGTGACAGTAACGTAAACGTTTTCTTCTAAATCATCCGTAATATGCCGTTCAAATGTTCTCTTTTTAAAAAGATATTTTTAATTGAATTTCATCGGTAGCTTGTCAAAAGCTCACAGCTTCGTCATTCAAAACTGGTGGAATTTTGTCCCCTTCCCATTGTCTTAGTTTCTTTGATGAAACTAAACTTCATCCATTGTATTGTGCATTAGTTATCTGTGGCTAATGCAATTATAGGTTTCATAAATCGGACTAATTAAGAAATCAGTTGGTTGTGTCAAAAAATAATCGAGAGAAAATTTTATCTCAAAATGTATAGAAATAAATTTAGTGTGTTTTCAAGATATATCTACATATTTGATAACTTTGTAATTTTATATGCTTGAAGTAAATTTGTTAATTACTTGATTACATAGAATATATGTACTAGTATAATTTACCGGATTGACAGCACTTTGGGAATTTAACTGATTGACCCAAGGGAATAATTTTTACAATTCCTATGAAAAAAGTCTGTCATAAGGGTTCCTTTATTATGATAAAAAGCCAATTGTAGGCCTCAATTTTAATATTGTTTTTATTACTAACTTATCCTTATTAATATTATATTTACGAGCATAAAATCATATAAAAGAACACACAATATATTTTTAAGTAAGATAATAATTAGAGAATAATTCAGGATTTCGTTATAGGTAGGTATGGAGATCCTAACTGCAGTTTGTGATGGATTTGTCTCAATACATATGCAATCGATGTTAAATCGATTAAAAAATTAAAATATAATCTAGAGTGTTCGTTTTTTAACATATTTAATTACATTATTTGTTGAAAAGAAGTTTCTTTAGTGAGTTCAAAAGTAGCTTTTATTGCATTAATTATCGAATGAAAAAAGTTCTAAATACAGTTTATTTTAATGTATCTAAAATAAGCCAAGGATGAGGACAAGCCAATTCATTAGTATTAGATAACATAAATCGGTACCCGAATCAAAGTTTTTGTTAATCTTTATAAAGAGGCGCAATTTTCGACTATTTTGGTGCAATTGTTATCACTAAAGCTTAAAATCACTCCATTTGTTCATTAGCATAGCAAAACGGCAAGAGACGAGCCCTTAAAAGCCATTCCCAAACTCTTCGACCCCGTAGATGGGAAGGGTTATATATGTGGGTGTTATACCAATCGTTTAGATAATCGCAATTATGGATTAAACATTTACAATCATCAATATAATGTGCAAAACGTTGATATCCTTTGGGTTCAGTATTACACATTTAATATAGTATGTACAAACATACCGAAAGGCTATATTCCATAAACATCAATAAGAAGAAAAGGAGCAGGTTTAATTAATTTTTAGATATCTTGCTCTAATCTCATAAAATCAAACAGTACCAGACTGGCGATAGACGTATAATTTATACATTGATATTAACGGTAAATTAAGGAGAAAAATGTGAAATATAAATCGACTACACTTTTCCAAATAGTAGCGATAAATGGGAAGAATAAAATTAAGAAGACTTCCCGGATATCTGCTTCTCTGCTTCTAAAATACGAGCTTCTCCAATAAAACACTTAATCATGTTTTAAATCATTGTTTATCCCCAAATTGCGCTATATATTATAATTGTCGGTTTCCTAACTCGTCGTTTGTGCCATATAATGAGCTTTGCGAAACTACATATTATACCCCTTTGTTACTGTATTTAGACGTCTATAAGAGAGAAATATAAAATTATAAACGTTACAATTATCTCGCAGCATCCATTCTTTCGAAATACTATGAAAGTGGCCATCATCGTTATCGCATTAAAATAGGACAAGAAATTAGCATAATTGTGGGTTTGTAAAATCTATGAAATGAAACATAGAATTTGCGAGGGAATTACTTATAACATGTAAATGATTTTTCTTATCCTGCGGGCACACATGCTTGCAGGATTCTCAGAAGATATATGGCTCTCTCGAAGCATCAGATTGAAGAGAAATGAAGATTAATTACAGTGCTATTGTAAGTAACTGAGATATACATACATTTAATTCATTACAATAATAACCTTATATATATTATATTTCGAGGTTAAACTACTCATGCAAGGTAAGATTGTAAAATGAAACAGATAGTTTATAAGTGGAATTAGTGGAATGAGAGAAGCAAAGGCAAGAATACAGGTCACAGATTGAGATTACGAAAGGTGTATAAACCAGTTTACAATCAATAAAACATGAGCCAACAATATTAAGCAAAATTATATAATCTGTTCTGCTCACTATGTACTTTATCTAATATTACGCAGCACTTTGTTTTTGGTTCAATTTTATTGGTTGTAAATTATTTACATAATTTTTCATAATTTACATTTGCGGGCGAATTCCCTTTATATAAATTTAAGATATAAAATATAAAATATAAACACTAAAGAAATTGAAGGTCATTGATATTCTATAAGCTTAAATGAATTAAAATATGTTTCTCGTGTGTGACCAATTTAAAGTAATGTAATACGATATCGAATATATTATTCATTTTCTTTCAATTTATTTATTTTTAAAGTAAAATATAAAACTAAATATGAAGAAATATTTAGCCATCGTGTAATATTTTTGTAACATTTGTATTGTTGTATTGAAGGTATGGTAGTATCTTCCATAAATTAGAAACAATACAGCTATTATAAATGTAATTATAACCTTACAAATGTTTAGTTTAAATTCAAAATTATTATAATTTTAAAAGTAATTTTATACTTACAAAAGAATATGTTAGGTCATCATGCATGATAAACATTTTTGTCTTAATAATTAAGCAAACACCATTTTTTAATTTAATAAATAAATAAAACGAACATCACCACGTAAATATACTTTAAAATAATTGCAGTCTAGAATAATATTTTATTAATTTCAATTTGAGTTGAAGCCTAAGAAATGACAATTAATCATGCTATGATTTCAACCAAAAATGATCCAATTTTTCAATAATTGATGAGGATACAGAATGGGTAAGACGAACACATATGAAATGCGTACTTATTTACTTGATAGCATGTCAGATTAGCTGTCAATCAAAATTTAGTGTTTTATGTGTACTCTTTACATGGTAAGTTCAAATTTCATAACACGGTGTAAAAGTTGACTACCTACTAATATGTTTAAAAATTAACATTTAACATAAAAATTTAATAGTGTTATGTAAATTATTTAATATAGTTCGAAACCACATAAATTTATTATTAAAATATTAATGTGTATAAAACGTGTATTAACGTGTATAAAATGAAGCAATGTTATAGTATATGTGTAACACACAAACAGATTTTCTAATAAAGTGTATTAATAATTGTATGCAAAAGATAATTTAATTTAAACAAGGCTTGAAAAATAATGAAAAATTGTGCAAATTTATTTGAAACGCTAATGTATGGGCGTTGTTCGCAGTTTTGATATAATTCAGTCTATCGCGTTACATTGGAAATGCATTAAAGCTAATAACATGTGAACGTTTTTCGTTACTTTAAAAGGCCTTCTTTTTCTATTTTAACTAAAAAAATTATTCATTTTTTTAAATAGTTTATATATAAAAGATGCTAAAATACAGAATCGTAAATATATTATGGGTAAAATAATATTGTTTTTGAAATGAAGCCAAAAGTTGCAAATTTAAAAAAAATGTCCTATATTTTTCTAACATTGCAGAGAAATTTAATTACAATAGAATTAAATACGGGGAAAAAATAAAATAGTTGTTTCATACTTTTATGTGAATGAAAAGCAATACGATGGATGGTTATAAACTGTACTATTTGAACCTGATTTGGTTTCTTCAGCGCAACCGTACAAGTGATGTGGTGCTACCAAGAAGATCTAGAGGTTGATACAGTATAGACGAACCCTCGACTTACAGCTTGTAACTCTTCAGTAGTGTATAATCGTAAAATTGACATTTTCTTTCATATATCTCTGTGTATGTACGGTTTTAATATTGTGTAAAAAGTAAGCAGTATTTCTCGTGTTGTAAAAATATTTAATAATTATATTTTAGTCTTACAAATAAATGTGTAGTAATATTATAGACTGAAGCAGATATTACTACAAAAAATATTTCAATTTAGACAATTAAAACAAAAATTCGTGAATGTAAACATAAATCTTTTGTTTGAATTGTAAACATAGGTAAAGTAATTTCAGTTTAAATCTTTAAAAATATTACATTTTACATATATACGGTGATAATTATTGCAATTTATAAGATAATATACCCCAATCTTTTATAACTCTGTCTTAGCTAAATCTTATCTCAAATATTCAATTTAAAACTCTGCCGCAATGTATTGGCGAAGAGTGATTAAATTTATAATGCCCATCGCACCTCAATTGTCACGTATTACCGTTGATATAATATCTAAAAAATAATTACACCCATAAACAACATTGATTTATTACAAAGTAATTAACTATTTCTATCTTATATTGATCATTTGTCGTCAAGGTTTCACACAAGCTATACTGCATGTTTAATTAATTGTATATATCTACCGTATAGGAACACTAGACCCTTCGTTGTCCCAATGGCATGTAATTATGGGGCAAAATCAGCCATTATCTTTTCTTCTACTTTGATTAGTTTAACGACATGGTTACGCCCAGTTTCCTCCAGCTGGTCATCATTTATTATAAAGATATATTTCTTCTATTATTTCATTCTTATTTTCATACCCATATTTATTTATTTAGTTTATGCCAGTGATTTTCAATTTTAAGTCTTTTCCTAGAAAGTCATTTCTTACATAAATAAAAAGTTAATAGAATTGGTCAATCTTTTATGCTGAGTAATTTAGAAGAATATATGTAAGTTGCAAATAACGCTACATTCAGCAGTTCATTTGCATAGACAGTGTATTATCTACCTAAAAAAGCAAATAAGATATATACTAGTGTGGTTAACACCCCCCCCTTTGGTTTTATTCTTTTTTAAAGAAACCTAAACATTCACTTTTAGTAAGAGTTATATTCAAAGTATTAAATCACTTCTAAAAGTATTTAGTAAAATCGGTAGAGAACACTTCAAACTGTTTGCTCACAATGGTAATATAAACGTTTAGTGTAAGCAACTCATATTCGCACTGTCTGTATTGATTTTCCTGTTTGCAGCGTTTCTGTACGCCTTGTCTGGTGTGTTTATTGATCTGGTTGCGTAATTATATTGATGAGCCTGCTCATTGTTCTACTCGCCTGCTCTGTTTATGTATTTGTATGTTGCGACCTGCTGTGTAGAGTTTTGTGACTTATTTAATCCAGTTTACGGTGGAAATTTATTACAATTTCTACACTTTGTCTAATAATAAAAAACTTGCATCCCTACAAATTCATAAACATGCACATCTCACCTCTATACAGTTTATGCAACTAACACAGAAAGAACGGAAAGAAACTGAAATCACAAATTACCGCAAATCGGGCAAGAATGTTGGCTCCAGCTCCCTCACCAAAGAGAACCACTTGTTTCACTCTGAAAATAAAAGAAAGTGATAGAGAATTTAAATTGAGGACTTTATTAGTAAGAGGTGGTCCGCAATTATAAAGGAAGTTGTTTCAAAAATATATATAGATAGGACACACCGCTGGGCTTATTTAAATTTAGATATTGAAACGATTCAGATTATAGATATAATATAATAATAGATATATTGTTTTTGCTCCCAATTCAGCATTAGTAATAAGATAAGTAATAATATAAAATAAGACTTAATATAATAATATAAAGAATATTACGTACTTGATATTTAAATTAAATTTTGATTTACTTTATTTAATTCATTACTATCTATTCCCATAGATTTAAGTTATATTTACTTTAACACATTTTAAAATACAATTTTCGGCAATGAAGATATAATTTAAAGTCTCCCCTACCAACTTGAATACTAAACAATATTATAATTTATTGAATGTTTTATTTGTACAGCACCTGTTTTAATGATAAAGGTTTAGGCTTATTTCGATAGAGTTACATTAGGTGAGGGAACGATATTCAAATTAGCTATTTCTTGATTACTCTGCAAGTATTTCAGCCATTTTGTTAAGAGCCCTTCTCCCCAATCTAAATGTAGAATAAAGAATACCCTTAACTTCGTCAAAATTATTCTGACATTTTTACATTTAGAACTGTTTTTCTACAAGACTAAAACTTTCAGAGAATAATATAGTAACACTGATTACGCAGGTAATCAATCATTATGATTAGTTCAAAGTTAACAGTAGCATATTATCAAACACATATCGCCCATCGAGACAATTTGTTTTACTTTTAGTGTTGATCAAAAGATAAAGTGTGATCGTTCTGTACCTAACATATTGTGTGCAATATACCTCTTTCAACTGGAGATTATACAAAACAATCGTCAAAAACGACTTCAACGGCTGTCAAAGAAAGTCCCAATACACTAACTAACACTAAAAAACACGAGTACATAGGTATACATAAGCGATAACAGCTGCATCTAGTTTGAGGGCATTTTGATACGACATCGTGACGACCTGAGCTTTCTATCTAGCTGTAGGGAAGATAAAATAATGGTGGCGGCTTGTGAGGTTCATTTACGATCCAACTCTGTAAGGAAGGAAGCACTTCGGCCGGTAATTCCCGCCCTCTGCTGTTCTTTCCGCTTTGCTCAATTCTCTGAAATCTTCAGCAATCCCAATATCACTCCCAAATCTAGTAGCTATATATATATTGAACTATAGAGTGTACGCGTGACATGCTGGTAATATTCGGAAGTTCTGTGTGGTGAGTCAGGCAATTTTAAAATGACGCTTTTCCCTATTTTCGGCTCAGAAATAAGTCTCCCCCTCCCCTTCCCATCCGTCCTTTGACTGAAAGGAATTTTCAGAAAAGAGAGAGAGAGGGGCATCATTAACTAGCTGGGCTATATTTGGGTTCAAGCGAACCCGGTACCGAATCAATCACAGTTGTGCGTGTTGACGTTCGGTGAAAATATATCGAAAACGTTTTTAATCAGAGGAGAATTACTGGAAAAGAAATATAATTGACTTTATAAAAGTCTCTGAATCCTTCTCGTTTTAATGCTTATACGAATATTTTTGAAAAACATTATGTGTGTGAAGCTTTTTAATTATTTATTGATCGATGAGGGATAAAATTGGTCAATACTTAACGGTGGTTTAGTTTATCAAATTCCACACCCTATGAGTAGTATTAATATTTGATGTTGTTAATTAATTTAATTGTACGGCTTCGTTACGTACTAGACGTGTTTGTAAAATATTACATTAAACATTTATAACGACAAAATAGTATAGTGTAAAAAAACCTTTTAGCCGATTAGTCTCATAAATTCCAACCATATATTGAAATTAAAGAAAGCTTTTCATAGAATAGAAAGTTTATATTTCAAACATCAGTGAACGTTTCAAACGTTTTCCAAAAGTAGAATCATTAACGATTCCAATGTCGCTCGCTCTTTAGGAATCATCATTCGGCGTTACCATAGAAATTAAGTAGGTCACGTATCTGATTCCCGACATGCCTCTGCCAGTGTCCAAATCGAAGCCCGAAAATAAATTTTAATATATACTCGTATATCAATGAAATGGTTAGTTTGTGTTTTAAATGAAATTATTTACATTCTTTGTTTATGTAATTAATGTGTATTTACTGATTCATTAAAACATTTTAAGCTACATCAAATTGCTTAGAACTTTGTGTTTCGTTTTGATGCTCCATTTTAAATTTAAGACAGACAAAAGAATCCTTCATTCCATTAATAATATATTATTCCGAATAAAAAGAGCGTCCTAAATGATTCCACTTTTGGAAAAGGCTCTTTATCTCGATAATCTCGATATGCACACCGGACGCAGAGCAGCACGTAAAAATATTTGAAAAGCATTAAATATTAATATGGAGCAATGCACACCGAAAGCAGCGCGGCGCAGCGCGTCAAAAATCGATGATGAAAATTCTCAACTTTACGTGCGTCAAAAATCGATACTAACCACGGTCCACTGACGAGGTAAGGATGGTTCGCCGAATGTGATGATGCCTACTTTCCCGACTCAGTATACTATCCCCTTCTTCTGTTTGTATAAAGGTAGATTTTCTGCAGAAAGTGTATCGATTTTCGATGCGCCGCGCCGCTAACGGTGTGCATAGGCCTTAAGCCACCAATGACCTTGGAACCTTATTCCGGGCTAATGGAAGAGACCATTACGGGTTATAGGGCAATTGGGACCGTTTGGTCATATTTCACTTAGCAGCGGGAACAATGAAGATCAAATATATTATAAATAAATCAAAATTATTTGCCATATTTGATTGTATATTTATTCTGTTGCTAAGAGATACACAGCATGACAACAACAATTTCTATATCTTGCGAAGACAATTCTGAAGTTCAAGGTTATTGGTTGCTTAGTTACTGCGATATGGTCATTTGAAATATATTGGAGCTTATGGAACATATTATATACATTATAAAGATAACAATTATGATATAAAAACAATTAGTAATCATTTTAAATGTATTTACGAGTATTGTGGAACAAGTAGATAATTTGGCTAGAAATCTATAAAAATTATCACTTGAAACGAGGTAGGTAAAGCTCATCTCTTACAGATTTACAAAGTGTACCAACCTCGTTTGTGTTAAGTATAATATTTAGTGTTTTCTTACCCAACCATTCAATTCACCATATTTATGTAATAATAACACCTATAAATCACCATTTCAATAAAACCGATGTACAATTCTTCCAATTAAAACGCAGTTAACTAAGTGACCTATTTAAATGAAAGACAATTTACAGGGTGACCTACTTGATTTGATCGATAATGTGAATCAGGTCATCGGCGATTTCCTGCATTGTTGGGAATACGAAACTGAAACAGAAAATACGCCAGGACAACTGTAATTACTTAAAATTCATATTCATAAAAGGAAATAATATGTAGAGTAGAATTATGCTTATTATTATTATTTTACTGTAAGTATAACTGTTAATTAACTATCACAGATAAAGTTGCATATATACAATTCAATAAATGTAAAAAAATATTACTGACAGCTGCTAACAATAATAAATAAATTGTAGAAATTGTAAGAAGTATGTGTTTTAGTGCCAGTTGAGTTTCTAGTGATGTTTTAGAATTATGCTTGAGGTTAGATGACCTGTGAAAGAAATATTGAATTCGATCGATATTTTTGTGGTTTGAATATAAAATGATTTTATAATGTAGTATTTTAATATAAGAGAAGAAAGCATTAATTTTGAGAGATAGATAAGTTATTGGATCTATAATCTCTGAAGAAGTGCGAAAGAGGTCTAGGATTAAATTATCTGAGAGGAAAAGAATTAGAGGAAGGTTTCATTTTCTAGTTTGGTACGTTGTACCATGAGCTTAAAATATTTAGCTAGATAATATGCAGAGACTAAAATGATTGTATAGCTAAAGAATTATTTAATTTAATGTCTAAATATATTGTGTTAATGCGTTACAAAATGTGTCTTTGTTACATTTTGATTCTTAGGCATGTGTATTTCGACAACACCTTAATTATTAAGACGAAATGTTCAGAACCGTTTTGTGATTCCCTTGAAAATATATAAATTTTAAAAATATAATTAAAGTAAAGAAGCATTCAGCAACTATGGAATGCAATAATATATATCTTGACAGGTTTCATAAGTTCAAAAATCTACACATGTGATGATTTTATATTTATACTAAAAACCACCAAGTTAACAGTTCTGTTTTACATACATAAAACATGATCATGATCATGCATTATTAAACAGCTAAGTAATTTATTACATGTCATGTTTCCCAGATACTGTTGTATAAGTTTTGTGGGCAACAATGACTTACTTTACAAATATAATGATAGCAATATACATTAACATTGTTTTAAATATCAGAACAACATCTCAATTTTGAATTGTCCAAAATTTAGGGCCAACATTATTACACCACAAAACCCCGTTAGTTTATTTATAATATTAAATGCTCAAAATCGCTTGGTCCTATCGATCCAATTCGAACGATCAATAATATTGGCATGTCAAGGCAACGACTTTCTTCGCTCCATTTATTTAAGATGTTTTAATTGACAGATGCTTGTCACAAACGTAGTATTCCTCGTCCGAAAGTTATTATACCTCACAAAATAAGATAAATAATTAATCAATCAGTAAATTATTCTTTTAAAACTTGCCTTAGTTTTATTATTCTAACTGAAGCGACATTGATGCAAATAACTTATAAAAAGAAAGGGATTGAAAATTTGAAGCTGCGTACATGAATTATTAAAGTAATATGTATATATAAAGTGGTGCTTATCAGTTACTAGTTTATGAATATTGAGTATCAGATATGAGTATCTTGGGTCTCAGAAAAGCGTTTTATTTTTGTGTTCCTTGTGTTACCTTAACAGTCACAATATGTACAATGCTTCAACATGTTAAACTTCTTTTGGTCTGAGATTAACGGTGGAATGTATAAAACCGTCCTCATTTGGAGAGCTTCTCCAATATAAAATAAAGTGTCACAGATGAAGCAACATTACGAAAAAGTACTTAATTGAACCCACTGGTTTAAATTAGGTTATAAACACGCATTCATCGTTGTTTTAATTTAAAATCATTTTGAGAAGCCTTGCAGGAATTTTTAGGAATTCCTCGAGTTAGGGTGGTTTTTGCAATCCATCCTAAAAGTTCACAACTATTTTTTCAAGAACAATTAGTATTCGTACAATCAAAAATGAAATATTAATCAGTGTGATGAATTTAATTTGGTACATAATAAATATATCGGTAATATATTAATTATACACAGTTCTTCGTGATTAGATTTAATATTTTTGTATCTCTTAAATCTTTCACACAATAATAGGATAAATGTTCTACATTAAAACATGGTTTTATAGTCCACTTCAACGGACTTTAGCCTAGAACCATATTGGGACCACAAACGGTGCACTCACTCAGATGACAGCTCCTCGTCTCCATCGCCCTGCCCGGGAATATCGATGTGGATCCAGACACAGCGTTGAGAGAGTGGCTTCATGCGGGGCAGCTGGATGAACTCCTCGTATTGGTAATCTGTGAGAAGGGCGGCAGAGGAAAAACAGGACATTTTAAGGCGCGAGCTTAAGTAATATGGAGCCATTGCATTAGTTGGAATGTCCATTAGAAACATTGGTTTTAATTTTACAACCTTATCAAGTTGAAGATAAATTGTTTGAATGTTTAAATCTGACTTAAAACTTGTGGAGTTTAGCGTATTTTTAGCATACCGGTAGAGAAATCTTAGCATACTTTTAAGGATTCATTTAGAGTTTAGCGTATTTATAACCTTCCCCTTGGGAACCCTTAGCATACTTTTAAGGATTTATTTACGAGTTTAGGATATTTTAGAATACCGGTTGGGAACTCTTAGCATACATTAAGGGATTCATTAAGGAGCTTAACGTATTTTTAGCATACCGGTAAGGAACTCTTAACATACTTTTAAGGATTCATTTAGGAGTTTAGGACATTTTTAGCATACCGGTAGGGAACTCTTAGCATACATTAAGAGATTCATTTAGGAGTTTAGCATACCGGTAGGGAACTCTAAGCATACCTTAAGAGAATAATTTAGGAAGTTTAGTTATGTAATTTAGCAATTTATCAATTTTATTAAAATACAGTTATAAAATCCCGCACTTT
>JAYRBW010145044.1:0-14786 GCA_036023295.1 Invenusta paracnida | reverse complement strand
CCTTAAACATAAATATTACAATATATGGAACGTATGCTATATGAGTATAATTCATTATTTGGAATAAATGTACTTTATTATTGTAGAATTTTATTTAGGGGTATCAATATTAAATTCAACACATTAATTTATTTAAAGAAAAATTGTGAAGACAAATGAATATTGCTTTTGATTGTAAAAATATTACTCAAACATTTTTATCAGTTCATATCATAGATATTATACTATATAGTTTATTGTATAGTTTTTGTATTGTATTTTTTTATTGTAGTTTTTTATTGTATTTTACTGTATAGTATAATATCTATGGTTCATATACAGTGACATTATTACTTTTTTCAAAAGAGATTATTATTGTAATCATATTTGATAGCACAAAAAAATATATATATAGCTGTTAAACGATTAAATGATTTTAATCTTATTATTTATATATCATTTTTAAATCATATTTTCATATGCAATATGTCATGTGTTACAATTCATTTATTGTAATTCCGGTTTATTATCTTTTTGTTAGCTTAGCAGTAGAATTATCCAACTATTAAAAAAATAAGGATTCGAATACCTACAATAAACGCCAATTTGGATAAGATGAAGTCTTCATAATTTGTTTTAAATTGCGTTAGAATAAACATAATCTTTCGAAATATACTAAATACAAAACGAAATTAAGAAAAGTGCGTTGTTAGTTGTATTTTAAATGTGTTTGAGGAATAAAATGAAATTATGATTAATACATTTTTAGGTATCAAGATTATGATTGATCTATAAAGAATAATACAGTTTTATTCGATCAGATATATAATTTATCAGATACTACCAATTTATCAAAACAAACTATAACAATATAAATTAATGTATTCTAACCCACCAACAAAAACATAAAAATACTTAATTAAAACAATGTTCTAATGATTTTTTATAATGTATTGTCTAAGTCAAATGGATAATATGTAACATCAACCGAATATAGCATATAATATACAACATATTATATATTTTTCAAATATATATAGCATAGTCCACCTATAAAAACATACATGAATCCTTAAGTTTTAAACATAATAACGAATTTTAAATGTGTTTGAAAAGTAAAAGACCTATAAGTGGAACTTTATGAATGCCTTGTAATTTGTCATCAAAATATGAAGTTATTCGGTGTAATCGATAATTATTTATTTATTTTTAACCATAGGTAATTTAAATATAAATATATGATATAAAATTTAATTTAATCAAAAATAACGATATGAAAGTTTAAAGCAAACTAATATGTATTTAAAAAATAATAGTATTATTTCGGAAAGATAGAAAGGTTTGTGAGTTTATTTACAATTTGATTTTTTTATCGTTTATAAGAGATTTATTGGAGGAAATATTTTAATAATCTATTAAATAGTTTTATTGCTTTAAAAAACTTAATACCTATTTCGTTAATTCAAATGCCTTAATAATATTTTCTGAGTTCACTATAGAGGCAATTAAAATTTATTTATTTATTTAAACATTTTTTGCTAGCATTTCACTATATGCTTCATTTCAATTATGTTTTCTGTTTTCATTTATTGTAAAAACTATTTCGAAACTTAAATATCAAATCGCATAGTTAATATATTTAAATACGAAGAAAGAACAACATAATCTGAAATTATACGGAAAAATCGATTACGAAGAAATGGTTATAATATGTATATATTGGTTGGTATCCTCGACTTTTAGATATAAATATCTATAAAAGCAATAATAAAAAACACGAAATTATAAGAAGGAACATTAAAGAAATAAGAGTATCTACTTAAAACATCGACTATATTTTAACTATTGCAAATGTGTTAGTGTCTGCAAGATATCGAATTAAATGTTTTCGACTCTGATCGTATCCTTCTGTAGCGAATTTCAAAAAAGTTTCTGAAGAAACAAACAATGTAGGATATATTATTGTTAATTTGAATTAGAGATAGAGACAGTATCACTCAAGTTTCAGTCTTCTTTCTAAATTTATAGTTCTTTTTCGTATCAATTTATTTAAATTTTAATAATGCTTTTATGAAGTGTCCACCTTTATTCAAGAATCGCAATTTTTTATGAATGTTCCTTTTTAAATTTAATATCAAACAGTTACAGTTTCGCTACAATTTACAAAGTTCATGTTTAATATATATAAAATTTAAATGTAATCGATAGTGTTTAGCATCAAAATAATATCATAAAAATTGAGTTATAAATTTAGAATTCGTCAACATGTTTGATAAGCTATAAAATTACACGTTGCAATATATGAGGGTCCATTAATTGCATTTTTTTCTATTTGTCACTTATTTATAAGTATTGTATAAGACTAAATATAAAGCTAGTATGTGTATATGATAAGCATAAATTTATTATAATATGTACGCAAAATATAATATTTACAAATTTGATAGCATTCGGAGGTAAATCTATATGTATTTTAATTGCTTCTGTCATATGGAGATTTTTTAATGACCCATTGGAATTAAGCTCAATTCGACAAGTACAAACATTTATATATGAAATTTTCTATATGAAATATATTAACACATTTTACTCACAGAGTAACATTTATAATGACTATTTATTTATATTTCGATTTTATGCAAAGCACATGATTATGCTTATCTAGTATTTGTTACCTTTATCGAAATTAAATCATTCCCTTTGCATTTACATTATAAAAAATATTTATTTACACATTTAATATAATAAAAAAAACATAAAACGATCATTTCAGCATTTAACATGCAGTTTAAATATTATATCTCACGGGTAAAAACGATAAAAAACATCATTAAGGATGTAGAAAATGTACATGAATATTTGATTTAAAAATCTCATAAATTTATCATATACGCAAGAACAATTATAATTTTATATATGAAGCTATCGTGTTAGCTAAAAAATTAAATGCGTGTTAAACTTGTCCTAAAACAATTAAATTTGAGCAAATATTGATACATTTATGGAACCGAATTTATTTTTGCAAAATTTACTTTAACATAATATATTTTAAATATACATAGAATATAATTATTTAATATTCAAAAATACTATGTAACACTATTTTATGTATAATATTTGAATGATTGAGTATCATACATGTAAAATTAAATAGTGCGTTAAAATTATAATAAAAGTATTATTATGCAATGAAATTATGAAATATTAACAAAGTAAATTATGCTTAACAACAGATCAATGATTTAGCACATAAATCATCACATTTAGTGTAAGGCAAAAATCAAACAATTTAAGTTTTAAATAATTTTATTTACAGCATAATTAATTATTATTAGACGTCATTATTATATCTTATCTTGTTAGTTTAACATCTATTAATTCACTTTGTTCTTTTAATTATTATCTATTTTATGTAAATATAACAGTAAAAACAATGTTGTTAATACTTTTAGAAAGTTAGAGAAAATTTACTGAGGAAAAATCACTTTGTAGTGAACATATTTAGATTTATGCAAATTCATACACATTTATACCTATGTATATGTTATAATTCTGCTATAATTCTGTTACATTTATTATTTATTTATTTTCATAACGTAAAATATAATTTTTATACATTAATGGATGTCTAACTGTTTTATTTACAAATTAATTACTTAATGATAATGAAGAATTACATTATATGTATGCATGTAATATAGATTTTATTTTTTGTTTTTAATGAAAAGTAATAAATAAATTACGTATTAACATATATTCACATTTTTTATTTATGTATTATATAGATGAATGAGTATTATTAAATAGAGTAAAAATATAGTATATAGTATATAGTATGTAGACAATACTTATAAACAAATATGTATGATATTAATCATATTATAGTATTGATAGATAAAGTTGCGACTCTTCTTGATTATTGATTACAGTTTGATATTACTATTTTCTTACCCCACAGATTTCGAAAAACAATGCTTTAAATAAAATATCTCTTAAATAGCAAATGTAGTTTAAAAGTTGTATACATACAAATGTATGTAGCCAACTATATTTGATAGATTCTTGTTACATTTTAAAATTGTTCAAATCTCCATAAGTAATCTTAAATTTATGAAAATAATACTACATATTTTTTTACTTATTTATGCAAATTTCATTGAAATACAACGATTTTTTATTGACAAAAATATACCACAATATGTATTGAAAACAATGCATTTGAAATCAATATGAGTCAAAACTTTATGTATACTTACTCTATGATATAAATAAGTTTATTTATTAAGTAGATAATATAGTAATTCAAATTTCAGAAATGTCTTTATGGTACAAATAATTAATAGAATTATTCATGTAAATTTTACATCTCTCAATTGACCTAATATTGACCTAATATGGGAACTTTTCTTTATTAAACTTGCAATCTTTTTAATGAGTCTACTTTTTCGCAATAATATGTGTAAAAAAGTGAGTAAACATTATTCGTACTAAAAAAACATAAAGCAGACAAAACAGAATGACATGAAAGCCTGAATCAGAACATGTTACAAACACTGCAAGAAAAATAGAATTGATCTTCTTCAGGGGAATAAAACATGGTGATCCATGTTATCCCTGTCAAGGATATTGTCCCTTTCTCCTTTAAAATAACAAAGGGGAATTTATTTTTTCTGAACAACAACGAGATAGGACAATACTTGATATATGTTTTTATATTCGGTTGCTAAGAGGATGATATCGGAAAAAAGGGATACTTAGAATAGAAAGAGTGGAAGTAAGGAAGGGTGAGAAGTAAAAAAGAAGATTACTGCATCAGTAAATATTGCAAACTGTGGTTTGGAGATCGGAAGCGAAGACCTCCGTGTAAAAATATCAGGGGTCGGAAGTTGGGTAAGAGTGGGTTGGGTAGTTTCTAAGTATCGCATGTCAGCAGGCGATGTCATTTCTACGGCATCAACGCCCGCACTTCCAGCAAGACATTCTCATGGGATTTCATATTTTTACGGTGAATTTTCAGAGTTATCTAATTTGAGAAGCAGAAGGAGCATTTGAGAGGAGAAAGAAAGAAAGAAAGTTAGATCAACGAAAGATAGGCACAAGTACAAGATATTTTAACTTTAAATGAGTTGCAGGCATTACTAATCAGTGTCACCTTTTATTCATACATTTTAAAATTTAAGTTCTCAATGTTACCTTTTAATATTTAAGCCCAACTCACCGATTGTCTTCTGATTCTATTAATTGACTGTATTATATGATGATAACTCTCCTAACTTAGCTTTAACAGGAAGTAAATAAAATCATAAACTGTGTGAAACATCGATTATTTAAAGCGAGTGACTTAACTTCCTGATTTGTCTGATCGATTTCACCTTCGTCTAAAATCATTTGTTAGAAAAAATACTTGATTAAATTTTGATAGAAAACAATTTTCTGACTTACATGCTTGTATGATTATGCTCAGTGAGAGTAAAGTTTTCTGTAAATTTTATGCAAAGGAGTTCATCTTTGTGTGATACTTTATTATTTTGTATTTGATACAGATGAGCTAACTTCATCGTACAAATATATAAAATAATAATTTCTCTTTGATATCATGTGCATCATTAATATTCTTTTTTGTATCAATGAAATATTACAAGAAGATGCTATTATAATGTCAAAACTTAAAAATACTTTTACAAAAAAATAGTTTGTCATTTTTTTGTTTTTAATTTCATATGCAGAAGGGTCACGATTTTGGCAATGCATCATTTTCTTTGATCTCCTCGAGTGCACAAATTTCTCGAAAATTTTCAAAGTTGTGATAGGTCACTTGATTAAGTCGGTATGACATCACAAATTAGATGTAAAATTTAAAAAATCAATAGCTTTTATCAACTAATGATTAAGTATGACAAAGTATAAAAACACAAAACTTTAATAAAAATAATTTATATTGCTATATAATTATTTTCAATAACAAATATCCATTTAAATAATTTACTACTTTAAATGTGGTTAATTTTGATAATTTTATAAAAATGTTTTGCTAAAGACATGAATATACATACATGAAACAACGAATCTTACAGTTATACAAAATTTTTAAAATATTATATGGAGAATTAGAAATGTAAATATTCTATAATAAATCAATAATAGGACTCAGTTTTGACATATTAACCTAAAGTTGCTTATTCGCGTGTGCTGTAAAAAACATATTTTGCTATTTATTTTAGCACGCAGATTGGAAAACAAACCAGAAATATCAAATATCAAATCTAAAATAGCTGTTTGAAGTCAATAAAACTAACTAAACGGAACTTAAAAAACTCTATATCCTCTTCATATTTTATGAAATATTATATAGACAAAATTATAGATTAATTGATAAATCCAACTTCCTAAGACATTTTTTATGGCCATAGAGACCAGAATATCCATATCTTTCTTTTGAGAAAGTTAAATGTTTATATACTTCAAACTAATATGGTTATCTGTCAAAGGCACTAATGAGATTTAATATTCGATTTCAAATTGAATTAAAAGAAAGGAAAGAGACAGGGGTATATCTGCAAGATTATAAGTTAACTTGGTAATTATTTGGGTTGAAATGAAAATATATTCGATTGTCTGTCAATTAGAAGCTGGTAAAAGGAAACAAAGGAAACTTATTGACAAAATATTTTTAAAAGAAAAACATAATTTGATATAAAAAACACTTTCCATACATAAACAATATCAACATGTAGTAACAAAAATAGATATATTATATTACTAATCATTCTAAATATATAAATTTATTTATAATATAAATATAAAAATAATACAATAATATAACATATAACAAAAGTAAAAATAATAATGAATAAATATAATATTTTCATCTGTATTATCAAAAATATATATACATGAATAGTATTTAAATAATATATAGAATATATAATTACTTAAAAAACAAGTATAATATTACTAATATTATATACAATAATATTTATATATGTAATAATACATATTAAATTAATTAATTGTTTCATTATATTTATATATTTATTAATTTAAAATGACCAATATGCAAATAAATATAGTAATTATATCATATAAATATATAAATAAATATGTAAATACATTATAGAATGATAAAATTCAAATAAGAAAAATAATTTTGTTATTACGTAGAATATATGTAAATGTTAAACTAGTTGTTAAGATTTTTGTAATAACTGATATTTCCATTTGTTGATATGCAAATATATTATGTCTTTGTATATTTTGCATCTAATTGATTTTTGACTTTCACATTTTCTAGATGATATTTACATTCTGTTACTGGATTATTCCTCTAAAATACATGAACTTTATTGAATTTTAGTTCAATCTTATTAATTCTTCTTATAAATATTAATAAATTTAGTAGGTACAAATATCACAAATACATCAGTAGAAGAAACCAACAGTTAAATTTTACTAAAATGACATGTTTTCAGTGTTTTCTACAGCATAACATCAAATAGCATTAAATAATAAATGCTGATAGTTACAACCTAAACTATAGCCAGGCTTAAGAATCAGAAATACAAGAAATATATATATCTTCGCTCATAACATATTAAATATATTTTAATATTCTATTTAAATATAAAATATCATGAAGCACCTGTCTGCAGGCGCTATCTGTAAAATACATGTTATAAACACATTCACTGTTTTTTTGGTCGTCACTGGAAGAAACGCATACACAGCTGAACTATTTGTTTCATTTCCTCGATTGTAAATACAAATTATAAACCGTTTTTGTTTTCTACAGTCGTCCCATTTAGTATTGAGGGATTTTTTTCGCTACAAGTTATGTTTACTTTGCTTAAAACATGGATTTTCCGTAACATAATATTTGTTCATTGAATTTAAATAATTTCTAAGGTTTAGCCTAAAATACGTATATATACTGTATATATGTATGCACTTAGCACACACAAATACACACACACATTATATGTATTATATACAATACAATACAGTGTTATATTTTATATTTTTAAAAATTCTACTTTATTTTTAAAATATACGTTTTCCACTCTAATTTTAAATTTGTGTTTTATTGAATTATAACTAATTAATATATACATATTTATTCGTTGAGATTAAAAATAACTATTAAAAGAATTAGTTAGACTGCTTAAACAGTTAAATCTGTATATATTTATGTATAAATATGTATACACATATATATTGTGTGTTTATAATTAATAAAAGATAAAGTTGGGTCCCGTGCACGTAACTTACTTTAGTGAAGTGACTATTAGACACTTTATTCTGAGCCAACAGAATAGTGAGGTAAGGTCACCGGTTTCTTTCCTCGCTGCCTTTAACCTTCACAGTATTTGCAAGCTAGGTTCCCATTGCAGTTGGATGGATAGGAGGGAGCATTAGGTTGTGAGTCCGAGCCGGGTTCGAACATGGTACCTTCCTTACATGGTGCTTAAATAGTAGGAATGTCTAAGAATTTGTATTTATCAACAACGAGTAGTGTTATAGTATAGCATATATATTATTTCAAATTACTGACATGTTGTAATAATTATTAAACTAGTTTCATTGATGTCGAAATTATAAGTTGAAATTGTATCTTGAAATTTTAATCTCCAAACAACATACCTTCGCTATTGGATTAATTTGTAATATTACTGATTCATTAAAATACGAATTTATAACTATAGTCAGATAGCTTTTTTATTTAAAAATGTAATTTTCCACCTTTTCACTTCTGACTCTGGTAATATATGTATTATAAGAAGAAAATGGATGAGCTACGGGTTTTTTCTGGTCACTGGATCTTAGATAAAGATATACGGACGGAATAGAGAAAAATGACAGGACGAGAACCCTTCGATGAATCTTTTGGAAAGATACAAAAAGAAAGAGGGCGATAGAAGAGAGAAAAGGGGATGCAGTCATCTGAAGGAGAAAGATGAAGCAGAAAAATTAAATGTCGGCCTCATTTAGGACGACCCGAACCACATGGTTTGTCTAATTCAAAGAGACGAGTTTCATCTGGCGGCGAATTCACCTTAGATTCGATCGGACAGAATTGGAGAAAGTATAAGTTTGAAGTCTTTCCCACCCTTTCTCCTTTTCACTCTCGTGTTTCTATGTATTTCTTTTAAAGGCGAGCCAGGAGTCTATTATGGCTTTGTCATTCATATACTCAATTCTCTTCCATTTTCTTTACTTTCTTTCTTTCTTTTTTCTTTTTTCTTTTAACTGATCTGAGGTGATCTTTCTAAATAGTTTGTATTAATATTGTCCTCACCTATGATCTAACTCCAATAACCTACCTCATCAGAGGATTATTTCGGGATGTATACTGTCTCATTAAGGACTTGTTTTGTTGTGTCCGATCATCCGTATGGTGTTAAAACTAAGAGTCGTTTTTTTCAGGAACTCAAACGAATTAAAAGTTCCCGTTTTGTATTTTTATCCTTTCTGAATCATCAAATTTACATATACGGATGTTCAGTTACATGTATGCTTAAAGTAAACAAAATGAAGTTAAAAAATCAGATATAATACCTATTGATTTTGAACTTGAAATATTATTAATTAAGCTAGTAACCTTGTATTATAGTTTAATACCTGGTAATTATTTATTGTAATTGCTTCATTTTGTATTTAATTATATCATTATTTTTTACAAATTCAATAAATAAACGAGAAAAATAAAAACTAGTCGCTTATGGTTTCCTAATCTTACTAAATAGAAAATCATTTTAGATTTAAAGAGAATAATTATCGATAAGATGAAAAAATAATAATCAAATTAATAATAATTTATCATGAACATAAAGCACTCTAAAAGCCACTAAAGTGTATATATACAAATAAAAATGAGAACACCAATTTAGGGTAGCTAAAAACAAAAATCTGTAATATATTTTATTCCTAAACAAAAGTTGCCTTTAATTGTTAATTAATATTGTTGAAAGGTTACTTGTCACAAGTACCATTTTTTAAATATCACATATTATTACATACACGAGCATCTATGCTAAATATAAAAGCTTTTCAAAAATTTATGACTGCGCACATTTTGGAGAATTATATACACATAGGAAATCCATTCAAACTCTTTAAATGATGTTCCTCTTCCAATGAAAATTATAAAAGAAATTGCACAAAATAATTATGCTAGCTTACTTAAAACATTAAATCTAAATAATTCGTATCCTGCGAGCGTTGTAATATTTTTATGGTATAGATATATGGGAAAAGCTAAACAATATTCTAACATTTTTCAGATGTCTAGAAATTTTGTTAAATAGTGTCCAAATAGTAATTTATATTTGTTTAAGGATATAATGTTCATATGGTACTCTGTATAAGCATTACATATAATACTAATTATAGTATTTAATAATAGTTTCTAATAATGTTATTAGTTAAATTAATTAGTAATTAACAATTTGAAGCAATAATTGCATATTATTTGGCATATATTATTCTTTTATATTTTTAGTCACCATTTATATACAATATTTCATTTAATAAGAAATCGCATTATCATATTTGTGCTTAACCCTATCCTACCCGGGTTGGGGAAGAGGGGGGAGGGGCGAATCGGTCCGCGCTCTTTTATTTTTACTGACTTTTTTTATAAAAGACCCAACGACATAAGGTCCACGGACTATTCATATTGTCTTCTGCAACTTTTAAGATCATTTTCGAAATTTCTTTAGAAAATTCCAGTTTAAATAAATATATGTGTATGTTTTAGATAATTTTGGATATCGAAATTTAGAATAATAAAAACAAAATTATAGAATTCTATAGATTTATAAATAAATAATATTATTAGAGAAAAATAGGAGATATCAATTGGAATATACATTAGATAAAATGAACAAGTTTTATTTATTCGAACGTAAAAATAAAGCGAATTTATACAAATAGGAGATATCAATTGTGAAATAAAATAAACATGACAATAGTCGAATGTCAAGTGATAAAGTTAGATACATACAATAGGTAAAGTTAGACACAATCCTGGTACCTGCCTTGCTATGTGCACTAGATACATACCAAATTTCAAGGCTCTATCTAAACAGGGGGGCGAAGTGTAGAGGGGCAACCCCTCAACCCCCCTGGTTTCTGAATGCGTCAAATAGCTCGGGTAGCAAGGGGTTGAAGGTACAGAAGACGTATTTATTTTATAAAGAAAAATTAGAATACTCTTTATATATAAGACGACATTAATACATAATATATATAATTGAAGCTAAATATAGTACATCTATTTGTACGTCATTCTACTCAAGTGTATTAATAGTTTAACTAATATATAAAAACTATTTTATAATTAAAAATAAAATCTTCAGTCACATCTACATTTAAATCTAAAAAATGATAAAAGCTAGGAACAAAAATGCGGTGAAGCATCTCAGACAAACGTCACAGACAAAATAGAGGGAGGGATTATGATTTCTGGGGTGTGGGCGACATATTGCACCTATATTCTTTTAAAGGAATTAATTAAGGAATCAATAATATATAAAATTCGGTATGGTTAGGTGTTATGTAGGGTTCCCAACACTGGAATATCTGTTATAACACAATGCAAACCGTTTCAACTTTGTCTACCCACCTGTGTATCAGAGCAACGCACACCCTACAGTGTGGGGTGAAGTTCATTAATCTATGTGAAACGGCCAGACCACGACCTCACCTCCGTCTAATATAATGTGATAATATTTAGTAATAATATGATAACTGAATTTGACAGGAAATTATTGCATGCTTTTAGCCGGTTCACTATACTCAATAAAACTAACTAACTAAATCGGCATTACATCCTGAATTGTTAACTCTGAGGCGCGATTAGCGTTGTTAAGGAGGCACAAGTTTAACAACAGCAAGCAGCCTTTAGTTCTGCTAAAACCTATGAACTAAAATCAACTAGTAATATAAATAATGACAATTTACAAACAACCTACATTTATCTGCGTCAATATTGATAACATATTCAATGGCGTCCCTCCACCTGTATTGTGATACGATTCTCGTTGGGTACATATATCCAATATATTTTCTAAATATTGCTTAGGGAGATTTATGATGCTTTTATAAAATATACGTAACTTTGCTCAATTTTAGGTAAATTGTATTCCTATTAGAATTATTCAATTTAAAACACACATTTTAAATATATTTATCATTGAAAAACACTTCATGAAAACAGTCATTTAAAATTTGCATTAAGCCTATGATAGGTTATAAATTATTTTGTGAAATATTATATGCTACAAATAATTGTTCGACAGAAATAATAGAAATACATTTTATTACTCTTTTTGTCTCACACTTTTATATTTTATATATCTATTTAAAAAAAATTGAAACCCCTTTATCCCATTTATGCAATAAATTGTCAATTATATTTATTTGGCTTATACAGCAATAAATTCTCTGGTTATTTTAGTGATAAAAAATATACAGCTAAAGTGTTAATTTAACTTTTAATGGTCATTTGATAAAATGCATAATTTCATAGATAATAAATAATAAATTTATTCATTTTGTATCTCATTTGATTAATTTTTTTATATTTTACTATATAGTAAAAAATATATTTATGCCAAAGTCTTTTTACATTAATCAAATTATTTTATAATCTTATAGGATAGATTCCTTAAATGTTCAACAAATATTGCCCAAAGCACTTTCATGATAGCTAAAACGTTACCATTTACTAATACTGTCATAATTGCTTCCAATTTTATTAAATAAAAATTAAGTATTTTAAAAATGTTTAAAAGCATACGTAAACACGTATGTGCAACATAGCTGAATTTTTAAAAAGTTTTATTGTTCTAGTTTTTAGTTTAAAACATACACAAATATTTCATTTCAATTGAATTCCTCAAGTCGATTCTTATTAGCGAATTCCCGACAATGTGTTCTTTGGTGCAATACCGCCAATGTCTGAGGTTGTGTAGCGACACAGAAAATACCGCTCACGACTTACATATATACACACACAGGAATAATATTTCACTCCCATTCTCGTCAACTTAACATTTTTTGCTTAATGCCTTTAATTTCTTTTAAGTGACAAGAACAATTTCTATTTTCTTCTTGAAATAGAGAATTAACTTGATAGGATCAAGACAAATCTGACCATTCGAACGGAAAGAATGTCATGAGGGAATTGATAGATTCTCGGAAGAGTCATCCTCCTGTGCATAAGTTTCTCTTTATTCGTCAGTTTATCGGAAGGAGTTGAAAAAGTCTAAACCTTCAATGGACTGCGTTTGAAGAGCCTTGAATAGTCAAAGAAGAAGACTTCAATCAAAGTCTCACATTCAATTTTAAATTTCAGTTAATTAGTTCAAGAAAAGTTTTTCTACCGTTTTTTTACTTAATTCTCCATTATAGCATGATCTAAGAAATACCCGTATATATAGCGTTTTCGGTTAAAACGTTAAAATTTGCTATATTAAAACAAACAAATATGTTTTATAATTATTGCAATTTACCTATAAATTTGAACTGCTGACACGAGTATTTCTTATATGTTGAAGTAATGAAGAATTAATGCAAGAGATGTTTGTAATTAAGTTTGTAATTAAAATTTTTTTAATTAATGTAGTTAATTAAGTTACACTTTTTGTCATCACAAATACGTAAATATAATCAACTCATAAAATTTCATTTATATATAAATATTCTTTCTTAATAACCTTCAGTTAACCACCAGGTTGATAAATAGATAATATTTGTTTTAAATATCAGAAGTCAAAACCACCTTAAAATAAAAACATGCTTCAGTACGTAACATGTATATTTATTATCTTATGTCAAGCAAAGAAATATAACATATACTGTTAAATATATAAATGTTACTTAATGTAACTTAATATTTGTTTATAATAAAGAATAATAATGAAAGTTTAAAACACCGTAAAATAATAATTTGCATAATGACAGAAGCTTAAACAAAGAATGGTATAAAACAAAGTTCCTTCCATGATGGTCCTCTAAGTGCTCTATCATCAGGTGTAAAGAGAATTTCCTTTACAACTTCGATTAAAAGAGCTCATCTGCTAGATCCAGGTTATCTAAGATGTCTCTTCATTTAAGCTGTCGCGTCGACAGTTATTCTCTTCAAGTTGGTAACAATCCATGCAGATGCCTTCTTCAATACGTCCTTACTCTCTCTTCCACTTAGATCAATGTTTCTAACAAAACGAAACAAAGACCTCCGGCTAACCTTCGGCATCCAACCTTCACAACGTATAGGCAAACATTTGGGGTCCTTGATTCCAACATCGTTCGCTAACTCTACATACTTCCCCAGCTGACATCCTCCGACTACCACTCCACTCCATCACGGCACTGACAGTTCCACTATCCCCATATTTTTACCGCTATGGAAAACATCCTAATATCTAGGAACAATAACGGTGCCTATATCTCCACTGATATTGTTCCATCAATAATTCCGTCACTGTCAACCACTACCAGTAAGTTGTATTCACTCAGCTATTAGACAAGCCACCTTCTCCAGCATTTCCAGAGGCAAGAGCCGACCAACAAACGCCTAGTGAACCTCTCAAATTGAGAAACAGTTCATGCACAAATCCTTCTAGCCAGCAAATTACGCAATTCTCTAGAAAACCTTTAACACTGAAAATCGCTCACCAAGGAAGCCTCAGACCCAATAACCAACGTCAAATGTCAACACTCGCAGGATACTAATATATCTAGGTCTTAGATAATATAAGATAGTTACAGTCAAGTGAAATAAAGCGTATATTTGATATAGGATAACA
>JAYRBW010145033.1:0-14788 GCA_036023295.1 Invenusta paracnida | reverse complement strand
AATAACAATTGCTATGACAACTACAAATGTTCCCACAGTTTCGCTTTCAGATTCACCGGAAACATCTGAGCCAATAACAATTGCTATGACAACTACAAATGTTCCCCCAGTATCGCTTTCAGATTCGCCAGAAGCATCTGAGCCAATAACAATTGCTATGACAACTACAAATGTTCCCACAGTTTCGCTTTCAGATTCACCGGAAACATCTGAGCCAATAATAATTGCTATGACAACTACAAATGTTCCCATAGTTTCGCTTTCAGATTCGCCAGAAGCATCTAAGCCAATAACAATTGCTATGACAACTACACATGTTCCCGCAGTTTCGCTTTCAGATTCACCGAGCACAAGGAAAAATACCTTCTCAATGACAACTGTAACGATTGCTACTAACTTGGATATAACTACGGCTTCAGGACAAGATTCCACAAGTACACCTAATATTGATTGGGTAGCTGAAACTAAATCTGGCCTTACAACAGTGTCTCCGATTACTACGACGGATAACAAGTTTAAAAAGTCCACGATTACTTTTAAAGAATTCATGAACCCTACTACAACTATAAAAAACAACCAAGTGACAACTGTCATGAGAATCGACGTAATCAAAGAATGGCCCATGGTTGTTAGCGTGACACTTTCGTTTTCTGTAATCGCAATGATTTTATTGCTTTTTATCTGCATATAAATGTAAACAACAAAAGTCGTGAAATGCAAATTTCAGATATCTTATGTTTCGGTGTGTCACATATGGTTGCCGAAAAGGATCAAAAAACCAATAAATAAGAATATTTAAATATGTAAATATTTCCATATATTCATTTCTCTGGAGTGGGACAAGCCGAAATAACAAATCTGAAAATTTGAAGCTTATGGCTTTATGGTTCTCATTTTGTTTTATTTATCATGGTGTTTGGAATATATCTATTATCATTTACTAATGGTTTGGATACTATTGAGAGCTAAATAGGTTAAACAGAAAAGGTGCAACATATAAAACATATTAACATTTCAAATAACACATTAATATAAACAGACACATAGGCATAAAATCCCATTAAACCGTAAAGAAATAACTAATATATGTCAAATAGTATACAATTGATAATACCGAGGAATTTTTCTCAATATGTTGGTAGGGGAGGGGGGGAGGGGGAGTGGCTCTTTATATATCACAAGGTAGGGGGGAGGGGAGAGGCTCTTTATATATCACAAGGTAGGGGGGAGGAAAGAGGCTCTTTATATATCCCGACACTGTTACAATTTTAGATTTCAAATGTGATGGGAAGTATAATTTCATCACCACCTACATTTTAATGACATGCTTACATTACAAACACTAAAAATACCTAAAACTATTTTAAACAGACAAATGGCATTTTATGTTTTCAGTAACAATCATTTAGTCGAAGAGGTTTTTCTAATTGTACTTACAAACTCTAATTATACAGTGTGTATGTGCAACCAATATCTATAGGGCACTCAAATAGACTATTATTTTTACTCTATACAATGTCGTACTAATACATATTAATAACAATATCAATAATTTATGTAACATACTTAACGAACAATACGTTATTGAATTAAATCATCATACTTATAATTATAATAAAGATTGTACTACTAAAATTTCGAGTAATTATCATCATTTCATTGTCTTACAAGAGCGTCGATTTAGTAAAGTTACCATGTCAATTTCATGACAAGAGTAATTGTATCATTTCACTACCTTTTTCATTCACTATATTATCTTTGTTTTATGAATTAATTGTTTTTATAACAGACTGCAATTTTAAATTTTCATAAATAATTAACAATATCTATTATATTATTATTGTTACTATTAGTAATATTTCTTTCAGTCTTTATACCATCCGTTAAGAGAGGCAATAATTATTCTGCACAAATTACTTCTCAACATTTGTGCTAAAATAAAGCAGTCCTGAGTGAAGAAATTTGATAAAAGTAGAAAATAAGATTTAATTATTTTCAGCTGCTTTAGTGAAAATAAAATAATACGGCACCAGATTAAAACAAAACCATACATACAGAGATTACATAATCTAATTAAATGACAATTGTTATATATATTATTACATAGTAAATTTAACCAAAACCCCGTGAAAAATATTAAACAACAACAGTGAATTGAGATACGACATAGTATAAAGTAAAAATCCTCGAAAATCGACATCTCCAAATTTGGTATATTTATCTCGATGATGATGATATAGATCGATGAAATGAATTTTCTGAATGGGTTTTATCAAAATTGGGCGCACAAATTCAAATATTGCAAAGAATATCTTACTGACAGATGCGAGGCGAATTTCCACAAAATCGGTGAAGTTAATCGTCGTAACTACAGATATTGGAGTAATGATAGCCCAAACTTCATTAAAAAACTAAGATAAAAGTTATCTTATAGGTGCTTAAGTTATCTTAAGTTAACTATTCCCTAGGTTTTGGCCCAGACTGCGGACTGAAATTGAGTGATTGGTCCATTTTGTATCCATGAGGGCAATTTAGACGATCAATGAACAGTATCTCAGGCTCCTGAAATATAAAGACATGCCCTTATTACTAAATAAAAGCAGGAGCTTTCCCTGTCTACTTACAGCAAGATGAAGTACCTTCACACTTTCCCCATGACGTACGCCAGTAACTACATTAACAGTTTCATCAATGCTGGAATGAGCGTTATGCACAGTTGAGTGGCCTCCCGGGTCATCCGAACTGGACTCGTTTGATTTTTACTTCTGCGGTATTTTCATTTTCAACAACGAATTTAGGAAGCTTGTCTAAGTATAGGAGATGATATATTACCAAGACTTGAATAACAATTGATTCTCTGAATTCGCAAGTATATGAGGTTTGTGGTGGTGGTCACGGGGAGCACAATTTGTTTTTGGTACCAGCCGAACATTTCATGAAACACAATTTTGTATTAACTAATTTTTTAATTACTTGTTCAAATTTTCACTTTAATAAAGAATAATAGATGTTTACATTTATAAATGCACATTAACTATGGTTCCAGAGTTTGGATCACCATTAGATATTAGATATAATAAAGTATACACCGAGCAAGAAACACAGATAGTTTAAATTTATTTATTGCATTATTCTTGCATTTCTTTGATTTAAATTTGAAAAAATATGAAACTTTTTTTAACTTGAGATGTTACAAATTTTGAAAAATGAAAATTTCTTAGATTTTTGCGTATCTTAGAAAATTACTTTAAAGACTCTATCTAGAAATTTGAATGTGTTTTTTTGGAATTGTTTTTTGTTTTCTGTTCTGTTGAATAATTGATCTTGATATAATTTTGGTATCTATGATTCGTGTATGCGAATAAACTTAGTTTTGTTTTAATTTATTGTTAAATTATATTATACTCTTACAATATATATATAATAGGTTGTCATCAATTTGTTGTCGTCATAATTTAAAGAAATCAAAGGTTACATCTAGCTTTTACTAATGAATCAGATTTTATACATGAAGTCTGGTATCAAAATTAGTATTTAAATCAATATGTCAATATCATTGAACTTGGAAAGAAATAAGTTTATGATTAATATTATTATTTTACTATAATCATTTGACAAAATAACTAACAAACATATATATTGGCAGAATATTTTGAGCTCCCCCGACACCTTGTATTAATATTTAAGTAAACTAAATTCAAAGTTGCCGGATATTTCATTTTTAATGAATTATTAAAATAATATCTATTTACAAAATGTAACAATTAACAGTTTTTAATGTGTGAATAATTATATGAAATATAATTATAGATCTTTAAAGGATTAAAAATGTTCCATTTATATTTAATCAGATTTAAAAAACGACAAAAGGAGATGACTTATAAATTATGAATTAAAAATAAATTGAATTCAATTTATTCGTAGTTATAGCGGTAGGATATTCAGTTAAATTTCATTGTTAAAATTTGGTTAATCAACGTACAATAATATATTACTTAATAGTTTAAGAGTAGCGTTTTGCATAAAGAATTATTTCGCTGTTTAAAAAAGGAATTTAGTTTTCATTTATACTTTAAAAAATTCAAAATAAGTGTAATTAAAATAAAAATACTTATTCTTACTTTTAATTTTATAAATCAAATGAAATTGTTTTAAATTCAAGTGTTAATAAAATATTTCTCAATGGAGTTCAGATAAATTTATATTTTTAGTCACTTATATAAAATATAAAAATATATTTTACTTTAAATTTAATACAATAAATAATTTTTCGATACAAAATTTATCGATTTAATATATTTATTTGTATTACAAATTTATCGAATTGCATTTATCTTGTACAAATTTCAATGGCATTAAAATAGGTGTGTACATTAATTCACAGACTAAAATTCTCTAAGACTCTAATTCTTTAGAATTCTCAATAGGTTTATAAATTTACTTTTAGAAGATATACTTAAAGTATAGATATCTGAACTAAATCAACTTCTACTTTTATAAATACTAGATATAAGTATATCGTGTCTAATTATACATTTGTAATATGTATTTAATGTTCTCTTTCTTTATTCTTGTATTTGCGCTTAACATACTAATACAATGCAACAGCAACTAAAAGTAACATACATGATATTTATGAAAAAACCACGACGCCCTTGGGGAGTTCACTCTTAATCCAGAAAATGTTCGCGGTGGATTTTCTCGCCAAGCATTGATGGGTTCTGGTTTTATATTATTTGTAAATAGTTATAGTAAATATCAAACATAAAAGAGCAAAGGAAGCTGTATCAACTCTCAATCCTTTTCACAGTAGGCAGAGTTTCTGATAAATTTTTGATGTAATAGATGAGTATTTAAAAAACGAAGTTGATAAATCCAACAGAGAGATTGTAATCAATGTGACAGCTGAAGAATTAATCAAAAATAAAACTGGACGTTATTAATGATCCGAAAATGTTTCCAGGTTTCCTTAAATCTTGGTAGTCTACTAAATTATATTTACAGTACCCTTATAAAATGAGATTAATTTTCAATAAATTATAACGGCTTTATCAAATAACCGGTAGCCGCCTAAGTGTCTGCTTGATGCTAAACATTGCATTGATTCCGTGTATTTGCATAGCACTAAGTTGTTAATAAAGCATTTTAGATATCAAATATGTTAATAGAAAATATATTTCTAATCGAATTCTACGACTATACTAGGCACATCTTCAATATTTTTAAAGGAGGAAATAGTCTATTTGTAGAAGTAGATATTTGGCGCCTATAGGGACAACTATTTGTGATACAAAGTGTAGGCCAGGTTTAAATAGCGTTCATTACAAATAATTATTGTAGTACAAATATAGTTTGTAATTCGTGTACAGCTCATATTGTTCTCTGGAATAAATTTCGAAACTTATTATATTAGTACATAAAATGTATAGCTACTCGAAGAGTTTCTCTTGAAAGTGAAACCTCTCTTTAGAATAATTAGAACACCGATGTTTTACCGGAGTTCAAGAGATTTACAAGCAGAACTCAATGAATTAGTATATGGATTGAGTTAAAAGGGTATTCAATAGTATGTTTTGATCATCCTTTGGTTGTTTTTTGGGGTTTTTTTAATTTGAAGTTTATATTATAAGTACATATCTAAGCGGATTATTCACTAATATGTCTCTATTTTAGCAATTTAACATATTGACGATAACAAAATAAATTGACTTAAAAATATATTTAATAAATAGCTTTTTCTCTAAAATAAATATATTATTAACTTCCACACTTTTTATGGTTAATATATGGTTTTATTGGAATACTTAAGTTATTCCTATTAAATCAAGAATTAGTTAAGTGTAGTATGATTTTTTTAATTACGAAGTATTCATATATATATAATTTACATAATACTATTATCAATCAATGGTATATATCTTTTGAAAGGGTTCGTTTAGCTGGATAAATGGTTAAATTGTCACTGTTATGTTGTAATAATATATCAAATGTATTTAATAATAATAATAATAATAATGAAAATTGTAATTGAATTTTATATATAAATACGCACAACCATCCATATCTTCGATTTGTTTATATTATGTATTTTGTTTTTTAGCTTCTAATTTTCTTTTCCGATTTTAATTTTGTTAAATGAAAATTTAATTAAATAAGGCAATTATACATAAAGCGGTTCTAAATTAATTGAAAAACAATATTTAGGTGACGCAATATAATTACCATAGAATAATAATATGATCTGATTTACGACAATATTTGTGAATAATAGCACAAATATAAAACATTTATCCTATACCATTCTAAATGTAGATAATATACAATTTAACAGACGAATAAACAGCTATAACAAATTCCTATTCAGTTGCGCGGCTATTTCACCAACATAATAAGCTTGTTAGATCAATAAATGAATGTCCTGTGGAGAATAAGGTATGTTATCTTTATTTTTACGTTGGAAAATGTGGTCGTAAATGAGCAGATTATTACCTGTGGATTGAATTAAGTCAACACGATAATTTCACATTACCTGGCGATTTATGTATAACACTAAGTCAACATTTTAATAACAAAATTGCAACCGAAATTGAAAAATCTAACAGCGTCATGACATACTCAGGTGTAGTTGGATTTGAATGATAATAAAGTCAGATATTATAGAAAATTTAGTAAAAGTGTTTAAGAAATCGGGGCAAATTATAATTTGCGCTAATTTATAAATTGATTAAAATTATCTTAGCTATTATATTAGAGAATAACATCAAATATTATTAAATAATTAGATCGTAAAATTTTTGAAATATATATAATAATATATATATGGATCTCTCTGAAGACAATGGGTTCTACGTACCTTTCATAATAAATGTATGATATAATTAACTGCATATATTATTAATATAATTATTGTTTACTGCCAATATTTAATTTAGCTCAGACTTTCTTGATCCGGCTTATCATTTAAATAGACCACACTTACTCAACTTCACAGAGGGCCCTTTCAGATCTATAGAGAGCCTCTATGACCCCCTTTCTGAATTCCTGGATGGCGCACCCAGTCATAGAGGCACCAAAAATATAAATTGAATTCAGGCTTCCAGAAAGATGTATTTTACAGATTAACATATACACGACTGATGGTGCATTTAAAAGTTATTAAGTTACCGCAGTAGAATAATGACGAAACAGTTGTAATGTTCACCAGAGTACTCCAATTTTATGATTATCACTTCCTTCAAAATTGTTTATGGAAATATTTTGTTCAATAGTCCTAGGTACTTACGTGGAATAATGAAGCACAGCTAATTTTATATGACACTATAATCAATTGTGATGCAACAAGTTTTGTATGACAATAATTACACAATTAACTGTGAATATAAAAAATATCAAGCTACTGCAGTTGACGGGGCGTTAAAAGTTTGCAATGTTAACATTCACATGAGTAGTGTATTTCTACGATGATAATTTGCATAAAAATCGTTGCGGACTTCACAAGTAGACTGACAGAGTTATTTACCTTATATTGAGAGCGAAATTCTTTTTATATGTGAACTCCAATTTAAAAGATTAGAGTTTTCAATTGTAATACAATTATTTGTTTTACTATTCTCCAACAGTATGTACGGTTTGCGAACAGTATGAATTATGTCAGATAAATGTTGTCAAAATGAAAGTATCATAAACTTCGCAAATAACTACTTAGTCTACATCAGCTTGGCTATAAAAATGATTCTAGACATGTTATTTACTTTAACTCATTGATATATTTATTTATTTTTGACAGCCCGATTAGCCACCAGATACTCAATTTAGTGGCAAACAAGTTTTCACAATTTGTAAATTTAATTACTGAACTTGGGGGGACAAATTAAGTTTGCAAGTGTCTTGCAGATGAAAATCCTCCTATTGCATCAGATAAGTGTAAATTGGCATCAGTTTGAAAATGTATTTGATAATTAATATATCGAAGCAATGAATAACTATAATGATGGATTTATGAAGGCGAAAAGTAAGTGTCAATTTATAAGTCAGCTGACTGTAACTGATAATGTGCATATAGTTAGTTATCTCACTAAAAGTGATGTGGGTTGATTAATTATAGGTATGCATATATGCATTATTTGTACCAAAAACTGCAGCAAAATAAATGTCTCCAAATTAGGTGATATAATGGTGTTCACTGGAATTATCTTAGAGGGCTTGATGCTTTTTTGTTTGAGGAGAGATAATGCTCGTGTATTGATCCTTGTGCGTAATATTGCGTAGAAGTATAAATACTAGATATGTTATATACAATGGAAGATACAATGCGACTTCTAATAATATTACGAGAACAGAACTTTTTGGTATTTTCAAAAATGTCCACAGTCCATCGCGTACAACGGTGGGTGGGCATGATTTTATATCATGTTTATCAATCAATTAGATCTATTAGAACTACTAAGTATTAATTGTGTAATATTATATTTATGTAACCCTACACATACCCTATTATATCTGACACAAAGTTTTCAATAATTATATATCTATCTTTTACACATCCTATTTCATTGTCAGTTGTAGAATCAAATTAAATTCCTCCATTTCTATAGGTCGAGAAGTTCGTAGAAGTTTCATTGGTCAATACACAAATATTTGCAGCATAGCGTCTTTAAGGTATTGAATTGAGAGAGATACAGGAAATGATAACAACCCCCCACCCAAATCAGAATCTTTAATACTTTTGGTGTCAAACATTCAAGAACTACAATATTTCGTAAACTATTGTGTTATTGAATTCTTCTCCGCTCACTTTATTATTGAACAATACTTATTAATATATATATATATTATAATTGCTAAATTTGGAATTTTTTAATGAAATCCCCAAATCTGAGTCAATAAATTGGTAAGTAGCATTTTTATTTTAGTACCTACTCATTAATTTTTAACTGTAATGAATGCAGCTTACAATTAATGTCAATTTGTTTATTTAATCTATTAGAAATTGTAAGTTATATTTCATTTTATATTAATTACCATAGATATTAGTTAATATTCGGTAAACGAAAAACTTAATACAGAAGTACCTATTTGCTTATGAATTTAATTATGGGATAATTGATTTACTTTTTTAAATATCAATAAAGTTACAATTTTTTATTATATATAATTATTATATTAATTTTAATTTTAATACATTTGAGCAGAACATTTTTAACATTATTTAAATTTCGTATTATTTATAAATCAATAAGCCCCGAATTGCCAATATTACGAATATCTGCTTTCACATATAGTGAAATATTAAAACAAATATTTATGTTAATTAAATATGAATTGATCACATAATGTGAAAAGCATAGACCCGGAGATTAAATGCATTGTTTTCCAAAATAATCTATCTTATAGGATTTTTATAGATTTTGTATGACAAAGTGCAATACAAACACTTAATAGAATATATAATGTAAAACATCGTACGGTTTAATAAGCTTGAAGTTCCGAATAATAACAGACATTATGGCAACATGAATGAACAAAAAAATGCCTATATGAAACCGTAAACGATTTAACGGTCAATAATTTTCACACAATTATTAGTTGTCGATGTAAATTATTTCTGCCATTTAAATCTCATACAAATACCTATATATCGACGAAATTTATAATAAATTCATTCCAGGCTGTGTCATAAGCGTATTATAGTTAAGATTAATTGACCTGAAAATCAAGTTTTCCTTGTTATTCGCCTTTTTGATGCAGGTAATATGACTATATTTATTCATATTTTGTTGTTACATATTTTCCAATTATTGCACTGGAGCCTGTGATATGGCTCTGTTTTAAATTTTCTTTCAAATTTGGAGTTAAATGTTTCGAAATGTTTCCAATTATTTTTCAGACCTAGGAATTGTATATTACACAGTTAATTAGATCTAATCTCGAACTTTTTTCAACAATACAAATAAACTGGCGTATATATTTACAATGTATTATTCAACTTAATTTGGTCACATTATAATGAAAATAATGAAAAAAAAACTTTTTAAAATTAAATAACTGGAAATTTTTTTAATATTTTTATTTAAATTTAAAAAAAAGTTTCAATATACATAAAAAGAAATCCATATATTTTAAAAGATAACTATTCACAGAAAAATAGAGAAATGATAAAATAACAAAACTGAAGAAACTGGATAAACTACCGATACCATGGACTGTATAAAAGCAGTGTGGGATTTAATTCTAAAGTTCAACGTTTTAGCCATGGATTTTTTACACAATCATTGCTATAGACAGAGCTGCCAGAACTTTGTTTATATAAAAGAAAATTTAAAAAACCTGACTATTTGGTTGAATCTGCGTATATATATATAGATTGAAGCACGCATACATCTTTTCTGGGATATTAAGTAGAGGATATTATTATCTTATGGGACCATCGTATATATATGATGTTATAGACTATCTCTCAATAAACACCTCAACATATTATATGGAACCATCGTATATATAATATTATAGACTATCTCTTAATATACACCTCAACATATAATATGGAACCATCGTATATATGTTATAGATTATCTCTTAATATGCACTTCATATCTATTTAACACTATATATTAAATACTTATTTAGCGCACTTTAAAGTCTACCCAAATGATAGAGGGCTGGAACGAACTATTAGATTCTACAACTGAAATTAAAGTCAGCATAGGTAATTACATTATGGGAGCATCATAAATGTAGTTTTTATAGATAACAACTTTGGTTCTCTTATATATCAAAGTCTGACACATGCAATACAACATTTAGGTAAAATGCACTGTATACTACTTAAAAGATAATGTTGTCATTTTAAGAAGTATGTTGTGATTCCTTTTACATATAACATTTCTACAAATACTCTAGTTTTGACGGCCATATGGTCTGGAGTTAGTTATGTTACATAATACATGTAATAATATTTATATATACCTACTTAACAGATATTGCTTAAAAATGCAAACCCTTAATCTAAACCTTTAACCTTTTATTAAAATATAATATAAAATAGAAAGTTAGAAATATTTTAGCGAACCCATCATCATAGTATTAAACAATAAACATCCCGAGCGTTCTATGATTGACTAATACAAACTAAAAACATAATCTAAATCAAACTTTTATATGGTAGCTACACAATGATTTATGAGTAATATATATACATATATCGTTATTTCGGGCAGATACTCTTAAAATGGAAATTATTCATTGTAATGAGAAAATAAAACTATAAATTACGTAACGTATTAGTTGGTGATTTTATTCACAAATTGTTTGTATTGTTCATTTTTTAAATTTACAGCTTAAAATGAAATAATTATATTATACAAAATCAATTATTTACACATCACCTTACACGTATGTCCTTATACACAAATCTTTCATACATTTTTGTCAAAAATAACACAAATTCATCTCTCTCTATATATTTAAACATTATACAATGCATTCTTTAGTGTTAAGAAATCCCCCGTTTCATACTATATTTGACGACCATACGTTATTATGTTAATTAACTTAAACCTTAGTGATAATTTAATATAAAAACAATAATACCAATAATACCAATATTATAAATATGAATATTTTATTATATTAATATTTTAAGCTATATGAAAAATAAATCATTAACGGTTTAAGCATAATTCAAAATAATCGTTTCTTAATTTATCTTATCTTAACGGTTACCTTATATGTTATTGTGCCAATGTTTCCTCTTCTCAACTGTAAGTAAAGTATGAAATTTATGGTAATCACCAGAATTGATACATATCACTATAACTATAAGTATAAATTATGTAAACATTGTCATCCTATTACACACAAACTTTCTAAAGACAAAGTTATACTTACAATATTTTGATTCACTTGGCTGCAAATAGGCAACATAAAAGGGAATTTCTTTTATTTTGGATATATTTATTTTTTGTACCATGTATATATATATAGGTACATATAAAATGCTTATGCTTGAACTTCAACATACTGGATTACTATTATGCCCAGCAATATATAGATTTATATTTTTATTGAGAAAGGAAACGTAATTAAATCACCAATCTATAAGACAAATGGCATAATCCGTATTGCGTTGATGAAGATTTGTCAATGTCATCTTAAATCTAAATTCAAAAATAAGATACTCTGAATGAACGTCTGAATGATGCGTTATGTACTCCAGTACGTTCCTTATGCTCCCAATACTAAGCTACATACAAAATCAGAGAATCTTATAGAGTGTATGTAAAATTAATTGATATAATTATAGATTAGATTGATTATATTTGTGTGTGTATGTGTGACTATTTCACATACAAAATGTACATATAACATTAAAAAGATACTGGTAAAAATGTCAGGCTAGCAAGATAAAACAGGCCCAACCGCGATTGTACCGCGGTATACCAATTTGAAAATTAATATTTAATTTAACGCACGACATCGTACTCTGAAAAGGCAAATAATGAGTATTGAATATTTAACTCATTTAATCTTGGTCGTGCATCTATTTCTAGACGTGGTACAAAACACTGCACGCAATGATAAAATATTAAAAGCATGTGTCGGTAATGTAGAACACGTATATTTTCTACTATAATTTATTTTTATTTATTTTTAAATCTGTTCCAATAATGTTTCTTATAATAGAATATGGCGGCACATCACTTCGAAAATAAGAAAATATTCATTGTAGAATATGTGCATAATATGTACATTGCTCCAGTTATAATCTAACGGTATTAAAGTATCTGATATCACGTTTTTCCAACCGTAATGAAACAAGTATAAACAATTTAATGTAGTTTATATATAGGATATTAGCTATTTTTTATTTAAATATTTTAGCGTTGTATATTATACATTACCTTTGAAAATATAACATTTACAAAAATGCGGTTAATATTGTATGGAACTTTTAAATGGAATTAATCAAATATAATTTTATGTATCTTTTAGCAATTAGTTGGTCAATGAGATAATTTTTCTTTTCATGAACGTGAAAATCACGTATATGTCACATTTCCACACAGTTTATAAAGTTTATAAAGTTCAAAATAGACAAACGGTTACTATCCTTTTTTTCTGGGAATTAAAATTGCATGATAAAGTTAACTTAAAGTAGCGAGACCAAAGTGTAGGTATTGTATGTACATTATTGTATGGTGCCGGCATTATTTAAACGCAATGTAATACATTGTTTTGTTATTTGATGTAACCTCTTAGAGAATTATTTCTATGTATTATTAATTGAATCAATAAGTTTTCCATAAATAACTGAGTCCATAAAATGAAAACAAAACTATAAACTGCTAAACCATTCTTTTGACAAATTTGAACTTCAAGTAGATTATGTTATGATAACATATGTATATTAAGGGGCAAAATAACATATCATTTATTTTAAAATCTTAATGAAATCCTCAAAACGGTGGAATTTTTTTACAACGGTAGATTTTTAATAAATGTTATATATATATATATACTTACACTCATCTATTTATTTGATGAAATGCAACCATTTTTATAGAATTGCATCATGGAAGCTAAAATCAAAAGAACTCAATGTGCTGACAGATAACAAAAATATTGGTCGCAATATCCTGCCTCTAAGAACATTAATATATATAAATACCATCATGATATAATGTGAACCTCCAGGCATATACGCTTATCATCATTATTCTTTTATTAATTCCATATTATGATGAATAGAAGCGATCATATTATATCGCAGAACTTACATACTTATAGTACCTAGAAGTAAAAACTGTCGAGCTGTTTGAAATTAAGTTATACACAGTTCAACATACATATATCGTGTAATAGATGCATGAATAAATTCAACAAACTTGAATAAATATGATCACACTTTCACATGAACAAGCATAATCTATTGATTGATATATTCATCAATATGTAGATATTCTTAGCCTAAATACTGCTATCCATCATCTGGGCAGAAAAAGTGTATTGGAATATAATTTAAGAAATACACAAAATATGTTTATAAAGAACTAACCTAATATTACATTATAGGACATACATACTTTTCATGAAAAATTATTCATATCATTTTAGAAATAGTAATAATATTATATTTCCTAAATTTATATTTAAAAAAATTAATGTAGATAGGTTTTTTTATTGTAAATGTTTTAAGAGATATACAATTTCGTATATGTTTACATTTTTAGTTATTTTTTCATAATTAACTTTTCGGTTAATGACAATTTTCAAATGACAGCCATTTTAAATATAAAGTTCTCAAACGGTACAAATTTAATTTAATCAATGTCCACCAGTCTTACAATTGTTTATTATGCTCTAATGTACCAATAAAAAAACATTTGAAAAATCTTTGAAAAATCTTTACATAGGTACAAATGAAATGTTGTATCTAATTTACTCTTGTACATAGTAAGGATCGGTAACATATTGGTCTCTCAAAATTGAAGTGATGAATTTAACATTAAAAAAATTATTTTGTGCTAAAATTCAATAAAATATAATAAAAAACGTTTTTATAATGTAGAAAATATAAGTGTGAGAGAGGAAAGGAATATATATTTACAAATCTTTTAATTATATAATGTTACATATAGCATTCGATCATACGAAAGTTAATAATCATAAATAAAAATGAGTCTTAGAAATGGAAGGAAAGAATACCACCGATTGCGCCAGAATATTGATAGGGAACAATTTCACCGTTTTGCAGTCTCTGTTTGAGTCGTACGTAGTTATAATTAATTCG